>OZ012736.1:256827112-256976635 GCA_963859935.3 Lathyrus sativus | reverse complement strand
GTCAGTTTCGTTGGGTGTCCAGACTCCGGTTATTACGTTGAGCATTCAGGCTCCGGTCATTTTCGTTGCGCATCCAGACTCCAGTTATTACATTGTGCGTTCAGGCTCCGGTCAGTTTCGTTGAGTATCCAGACTCCGGTTATTACGTTGAGCGTTCAGACTCCGTTCAGTTTCGTTGGATATCCAGACTCCGGTTATTACGTTGAGCGTTCAGGCTCCGGTCAGTTTCGTTGTATATCCAGATTCCGGTTATTACGCTGAGCGTTCAGGCTCCGGTCAGTTTCGTTGGGTATCCAGACTCTGGTTTTTACGTTGAGCGTTCAGGCTCCTGTCAGTTATTTTGGGTATCCAGACTCCGGTTATTACGTTGAGCATTCAGGCTCCGGTCAGTTTCGTTGGGTATCCAGACTCCGGTTATTACGTTGAGCGTTCAGGCTCCGGTCAGTTTCGTTGGGTATCCAGACTCCGGTTTTTACATTGAGCGTTCAGGCTCCGGTCAATTTCGTTGGGTATCCAGACTCCGGTTATTACGTTGGGCATTCAGGCTCCGGTCAGTTTCGTTGGGTATCCAGACTCCGGTTATTACGTTAAGCGTTCAGGCTCCGGTCAGTTTCGTTGGGTAACCAGACTTCGGTTATTACGTTGAGAGTTCAGGCTCCGGTCAGTTTCGTTTGTATCCAGACTTCAGTTATTACGTTGAGCGTCCAAGCTCCGGTCAGTTTCGTTGGGTATCCAGACTCCGGTTATTACGTTGAGCGTTTAGGCTCCGGTCAGTTTCATTGGGTATCCAGACTCCAGTTTTTACGTTGAACGTTCAGGCTCCGGCCAGTTTTGTTGGGTATCCAGACTCCGGTTATTATGTTGAGGTTTCAGGCTCCGGTCAGTTTCGTTGGGTATCCAGACTCCGGTTTTTATGTTGAGCGTTCAGGCTCCGGTCAATTTCGTTGGGTATCCAGACTCCGGTTATTACGTTGAGCATTCAGGCTCCGGTCAGTTTCGTTGGGTATCCAGACTCCGGTTATTACGTTAAGCGTTCAGGCTCCGGTCAGTTTCGTTGGGTAACCAGACTTCGGTTATTACGTTGAGCGTTCAGGCTCCGGTCAGTTTCGTTTGGTATCCAGACTTCAGTTATTACGTTGAGCGTCCAGGCTCCGGTCAGTTTCGTTGGGTATCCAGACTCCGGTTATTACGTTGAGCGTTTAGGCTCCGGTCTGTTTCATTGGGTATCCAGACTCCAGTTTTTATGTTGAGCGTTCAGGCTCCGACCAGTTTTGTTGGGTATCCAGACTCCGGTTATTATGTTGAGGTTTCAGGCTCCGGTCAGTTTTGTTGGGTATCCAGACTCCGGTTTTTACGTTGAGCGTTCAGGCTCCGGTCAGTTTTGTTGGGTATCCAGACTCTAGTTATTACGTTGAGCGTTCAAACTCTGGTCAGTTTCGTTGGGTATCCAGGCTCTGGTTATTACGTTGAGCGTTCAGGCTCCGGTTAGTTTCGTTGGGTATCCAGACTTCAGTTATTATGTTGAGCGTTCAGGCTCCGGTCAATTTCGTTGGGTATCCAGACTCCGGTTATTACGTTGAGCGTTCAGGCTCCGGTCAGTTTCGTTTGGTATCCAGACTTCAGTTATTACGTTGAGCGTTAAGGCTCTGGTCAGTTTCGTTGAGTATCCAGATTCCAGTTATTACGTTGAGCGTTTAGGCTTCGGTCAATTTCGTTGGGTATCCAGACTCCGGTTATTACGTTGAACGTTCAGGCTCCGGTCAGTTTCGTTCGGTATCCAGACTCCGGTTATTAAGTTGAGCGTTCAGGCTCCGGTCAATTTCGTTGGGTATCCAGACTCCAGTTTTTACGTTGAGCGTTCAGGCTCCGGTCAGTTTTGTTGGGTATCCAGACTCCGGTTATTATGTTGAGGGTTCAGGCTCCGGTCAGTTTTGTTGGGTATCCAGGTTTCGGTTATTATGTTGAGCATTCAGGCTTCGTTCAGTTTCGTAGGGTATCCAGACTCCGGTTATTACGTTGAGCGTTCAGGCTCCGGTCAGTTTCGTTGCGTATCCAAACTTCGGTTATTACATTGATCGTTTAGGCTCCGGTCAGTTTCATTGGGTATCCAGACTCCGGTTTTTACGTTGAGCGTTCAGGCTCCGGTCAGTTTCGTTGGGTATCCAGACTTCTGTTATTACGTTGAGCATTCAAGCTCCGGTCAGTTTCGTTGGGTAACCAGACTCCGGTTATTACGTTGAGCGTTCAGGCTCCGGTCAGTTTCGTTGGGTATCCAGACTCCGGTTATTACGTTGAACGTTCAGGCTCCGGTCAGTTTCGTTGGGTGTCCAGACTCCGGTTATTACGTTGAGCATTCAGGCTCCGGTCATTTTCGTTGTGCATCCAGACTCCAGTTATTACATTGTGCGTTCAGGCTCCGGTCAGTTTCGTTGAGTATCCAGACTCCAGTTATTACGTTGAGCATTCAGACTCCGTTCAGTTTCGTTGGGTATCCAGACTCCGGTTATTACGTTGAGCGTTCAGGCTCCGGTCAGTTTCGTTGTATATCCAGATTCCGGTTATTACGCTGAGCGTTCAGGCTCCGGTCAGTTTCGTTGGGTATCCAGACTCTGGTTTTTACGTTGAGCGTTCAGGCTCCTGTCAGTTTTGTTGGGTATCCGGACTCCGGTTATTACGTTGAGCATTCAGGCTCCGGTCAGTTTCGTTCGGTATCCAGACTCCGGTTATTACGTTGAGCGTTCAGGCTCCGGTCAGTTTCGTTGGGTATCCAGACTCCGGTTTTTACGTTGAGCGTTCAGGCTCCAGTCAATTTCATTGGGTATCCAGACTCCGGTTATTACGTTGGGCATTCAGGCTCCGGTCAGTTTCGTTGGGTATCCAGACTCCGGTTATTACGTTAAGCGTTCAGGCTCCGGTCAGTTTCGTTGGGTAACCAGACTTCGGTTATTACGTTGAGCGTTCAGGCTCCGGTCAGTTTCGTTTGTATCCAGACTTCAGTTATTACGTTGAGCGTCCAAGCTCCGGTCAGTTTCGTTGGGTATCCAGACTCCGGTTATTACGTTGAGCGTTTAGGCTCCGGTCAGTTTCATTGGGTATCCAGACTCCAGTTTTTACGTTGAGCGTTCAGGCTCCGGCCAGTTTTGTTGGGTATCCAGACTCCGGTTATTATGTTGAGTTTTCAGGCTCCGGTCAGTTTCGTTGGGTATCCAGACTCCGGTTTTTACGTTGAGCGTTCAGGCTCCGGTCAGTTTTGTTGGGTATCCAGACTCTGGTTATTACGTTGAGCGTTCAAACTCCGGTCAGTTTCGTTGGGTATCCAGGCTCTGGTTATTACGTTGAGCGTTCAGGCTCCAGTTAGTTTCGTTGGGTATCCAGACTTCAGTTATTATGTTGAGCGTTTAGGCTCCGGTCAATTTCATTGGGTATCCAGACTCCGGTTATTACGTTGAGCGTTCAGGCTCCGGTCAGTTTCGTTTGGTATCCAGACTTCAGTTATTACGTTGAGCGTTCAGGTTCTGGTCAGTTTCGTTGAGTATCAAGATTCCAGTTATGACGTTGAGCGTTCAGGCTTCGGTCAATTTCGTTGGGTATCCAGACTCCGGTTATTACGTTGAACGTTCAGGCTCCGGTCAGTTTCGTTGGGTATCCAGACTCCGGTTATTAAGTTTAGCGTTCAGGCTCCGGTCAGTTTCGTTGGGTATCCAGACTCCAGTTTTTACGTTGAGCGTTCAGGCTCCGATCAGTTTTGTTGGGTATCCAGACTTCGGTTATTATGTTGAGGGTTCAGGCTCCGGTCAGTTTTGTTGGGTATCCAGGTTTCGGTTATTATGTTGAGCATTCAGGCTTCGTTCAGTTTCGTAGGGTATCCAGACTCCGGTAATTACGTTGAGCGTTCAGGCTCCGGTCAGTTTCGTTGGGTATCCAGACTCTGGTTATTACGTTTAGCGTTCAGGCTCCGGTCAGTTTCGTTGGATATTCAGACTCCGGTTATTACGTTGAGCGTTCAGGCTCCGGTCAGTTTCGTTGCGTATCCAGACTTCGGTTATTACGTTGATCGTTCAGGCTCCGGTCAGTTTCATTGGGTATCCAGACTCCGGTTTTTACGTTGAGCGTTATGGCTCCGGTCAGTTTTGTTGTGTATCCAGACTCCGGTTATTACGTTGAGCGTTTAGGCTCCAGTCAGTTTCATTGGGTATCCAAACTCCGGTTATTACGTTGAGCGTTCAGGCTCCGGTCAGTTTCGTTGGGTATCCAGACTTCGGTTATTACGTTGAGCATTCAAGCTCCGGTCAGTTTCGTTGGGTATCCAGACTCCGGTTATTACGTTGAGCGTTCAGGCTCCGGTCAGTTTCGTTGGGTATCCAGACTCCGGTTATTATGTTGAACGTTCAGGCTCCGGTCAGTTTCGTTGGGTGTCCATACTCCGGTTATTACGTTGAGCATTCACGCTCCGGTCATTTTTGTTGCGCATCCAGACTCCAGTTATTATATTCTGCGTTCAGGCTCCGGTCAGTTTCGTTGTGTATCCAGACTCCGGTTATTACGTTGAGCGTTCAGGCTCCGTTCAGTTTCGTTGGGTATCCAAACTCCGGTTATTACGTTGAGCGTTCAGGCTCCGATCAGTTTCGTTGTGTATCCAGATTTCGGTTATTACGCTGAGCGTTCAGGCTCCGGTCAGTTTCGTTGGGTATCCAGACTCCGGTTTTTACGTTGAGCGTTCAGGCTCCTGTTAGTTTTGTTGGGTATCCAGACTCCGGTTATTACGTTGAGCATTCAGGCTCCGGTCAGTTTCGTTGGGTATCCAGACTCCGGTTATTACATTGAGCGTTCAGGCTCCGGTCAGTTTCGTTGGGTATCCAGACTCCGGTTTTTATGTTGAGCGTTCAGGCTCCGGTCAATTTCGTTGGGTATCCAGACTCCGGTTATTACGTTGAGCATTCAGGCTCCGGTCAGTTTCGTTGGGTATCCAGACTCCGGTTATTACGTTAAGCGTTCAGGCTCCGGTCAGTTTCGTTGGGTAACCAGACTTCGGTTATTACGTTGAGCGTTCAGGCTCTGGTCAGTTTCGTTTGGTATCCAGACTTCAGTTATTACGTTGAGCGTCCAGGCTCCGGTCAGTTTCGTTGGGTATCCAGACTCCGGTTATTACGTTGAGCGTTTAGGCTCCGGTCTGTTTCATTGGGTATCCAGACTCCAGTTTTTACGTTGAGCGTTCAGGCTCCGACCAGTTTTGTTGGGTATCCAGACTCCGGTTATTATGTTGAGGTTTCAGGCTCCGGTCAGTTTTGTTGGGTATCCAGACTCCGGTTTTTACGTTGAGCGTTCAGGCTCCGGTAAGTTTTGTTGGGTATCCAGACTCTGGTTATTACGTTAAGCGTTCAAACTCCGGTCAGTTTCGTTGGGTATCCAGCCTCTCGTTATTACGTTGAGCGTTCAGGATCCGGTTAGTTTCGTTGGGTATCCAGACTTCAGTTATTATGTTGAGCGTTCAGGCTCCGGTCAATTTCGTTGGGTATCCAGACTCCGGTTATTACGTTGAGCGTTCAGGCTCCGGTCAGTTTCGTTTGGTATCCAGACTTCAGTTATTACGTTGAGCGTTCAGGCTCTGGTCAGTTTCGTTGAGTATCCAGATTCCAGTTATTACGTTGAGCGTTTAGGCTTCGGTCAATTTCGTTGGGTATCCAGACTCTGGTTATTACGTTGAACGTTCAGGCTCCGGTCAGTTTCGTTCGGTATCCAGACTCCGGTTATTAAGTTGAGCGTTCAGGCTCCGGTCAGTTTCGTTGGGTATCCAGACTCCAGTTTTTACGTTGAGCGTTCAGGCTCCGGTCAGTTTTGTTGGGTATCCAGACTCCGGTTATTATGTTGAGGGTTCAGGCTCCGGTCAGTTTTGTTGGGTATCCAGGTTTCGGTTATTATGTTGAGCATTCAGGCTTCGTTCAGTTTCGTAGGGTATCCAGACTCCGGTTATTACGTTGAGCGTTCAGGCTCCGGTCAGTTTCGTTGCGTATCCAAACTTCGGTTATTACATTGATCGTTTAGGCTCCGGTCAGTTTCATTGGGTATCCAGACTCCGGTTTTTACATTGAGCGTTCAGGCTCCGGTCAGTTTCGTTGGGTATCCAGACTTCGGTTATTACGTTGAGCATTCAAGCTCCGGTCAGTTTCGTTGGGTAACCAGACTCCGGTTATTACGTTGAGCGTTCAGGCTCCGGTCAGTTTCGTTGGGTATCTAGACTCCGGTTATTACGTTGAACGTTCAGGCTCCGGTCAGTTTCGTTGGGTGTCCAGACTCCGGTTATTACGTTGAGCATTCAGGCTCCGGTCATTTTCGTTGCGCATCCAGACTCCAGTTATTACATTGTGCGTTCAGGCTCCGGTCAGTTTCGTTGAGTATCCAGACTCCGGTTATTACGTTGAGCGTTCAGACTCCGTTCAGTTTCGTTGGGTATCCAGACTCCGGTTATTACGTTGAGCGTTCAGGCTCCGGTCAGTTTCGTTGTATATCCAGATTCCGGTTATTACGCTGAGCGTTCAGGCTCCGGTCAGTTTCGTTGGGTATCCAGACTCTGGTTTTTACGTTGAGCGTTCAGGCTCCTGTCAGTTTTGTTGGGTATCCAGACTCCGGTTATTACGTTGAGCATTCAGGCTCCGGTCAGTTTCGTTGGGTATCCAGACTCCGGTTATTACGTTGAGCGTTCAGGCTCCGGTCAGTTTCGTTGGGTATTTAGACTCCGGTTTTTACGTTGAGCGTTCAGGCTCCGGTCAATTTCGTTGGGTATTCAGACTCCGGTTATTACGTTGGGCATTCAGGCTCCGGTCAGTTTCGTTGGGTATCCAGACTCCGGTTATTACGTTAAGCGTTCAGGCTCCGGTCAGTTTCGTTGGGTAACCAGACTTCGGTTATTACGTTGAGCGTTCAGGCTCCGGTCAGTTTCGTTTGTATCCAGACTTCAGTTATTACGTTGAGCGTCCAAGCTCCGGTCAGTTTCGTTGGGTATCCAGACTCCGGTTATTACGTTGAGCGTTTAGGCTCCGGTCAGTTTCATTGGGTATCCAGACTCCAGTTTTTACGTTGAGCGTTCAGGCTCCGGCCAATTTTGTTGGGTATCCAGACTCCGGTTATTATGTTGAGGTTTCAGGCTCCGGTCAGTTTCGTTGGGTATCCAGACTCCGGTTTTTACGTTGAGCGTTCAGGCTCCGGTCAGTTTTGTTGGGTATCCAGACTCTGGTTATTACGTTGAGCGTTCAAACTCCGGTCAGTTTCGTTGGGTATCCAGGCTCTGGTTATTACGTTGAGCGTTCAGGCTCCGGTTAGTTTCGTTGGGTATCCAGACTTCAGTTATTATGTTGAGCGTTCAGGCTCCGGTCAATTTCGTTGGGTATCCAGACTCCGGTTATTACGTTGAGCGTTCAGGCTCCGGTCAGTTTCGTTTGGTATCTAGACTTCAGTTATTACGTTGAGCGTTCAGGTTCTGGTCAGTTTCGTTGAGTATCCAGATTCCAGTTATTACGTTGAGCGTTCAGGCTTCGGTCAATTTCGTTGGGTATCCAGACTCCGGTTATTACGTTGAATGTTCAGGCTCCGGTCACTTTCGTTGGGTATCCAGACTCCGGTTATTAAGTTGAGCGTTCAGGCTCCGGTCAGTTTCGTTGGGTATCCAGACACCAGTTTTTACGTTGAGCGTTCAGGCTCCGGTCAGATTTGTTGGGTATCCAGACTCCGGTTATTATGTTGAGGGTTCAGGCTCCGGTCAGTTTTGTTGGGTATCCAGGTTTCGGTTATTATGTTGAGCATTCAGGCTTCGTTCAGTTTCTTAGGGTATCCAGACTCCGGTAATTACGTTGAGTGTTCAGGCTCCGGTCAGTTTCGTTGCGTATCCAAACTTCGGTTATTACATTGATCGTTTAGGCTCCGGTCAGTTTCATTGGGTATCCAGACTCCGGTTTTTACATTGAGCGTTCAGGCTCCGGTCAGTTTCGTTGGGTATCCAGACTTCGGTTATTACGTTGAGCGTTCAAGCTCCGGTCAGTTTCGTTGGGTAACCAGACTCCGGTTATTACGTTGAGCGTTCAGGCTCCGGTCAGTTTCGTTGGGTATCTAGACTCCGGTTATTACGTTGAACGTTCAGGCTCCGGTCAGTTTCGTTGGGTGTCCAGACTCCGGTTATTACGTTGAGCATTCAGGCTCTGGTCATTTTCGTTGCGCATCCAGACTCCAGTTATTACATTGTGCGTTCAGGCTCCGGTTAGTTTCGTTGAGTATCCAGACTCCGGTTATTACGTTGAGCGTTCAGACTCCGTTCAGTTTCGTTGGGTATCCAGACTCCGGTTATTACGTTGAGTTTCAGGCTCCGGTCAGTTTCGTTGTATATCCAGATTCCGGTTATTACGCTGAGCGTTCAGGCTCCGGTCAGTTTCGTTGGGTATCCAGACTCTGGTTTTTACGTTGAGCGTTCAGGCTCCTGTCAGTTTTGTTGGGTATCCAGACTCCGGTTATTACGTTGAGCATTCAGGCTCCGGTCAGTTTCGTTGGGTATCCAGACTCCGGTTATTACGTTGAGCGTTCAGGCTCCGGTCAGTTTCGTTGGGTATTTAGACTCCGGTTTTTACGTTGAGCGTTCAGGCTCCGGTCAATTTCGTTGGGTATCCAGACTCCGGTTATTACGTTGGGCATTCAGGCTCCGGTCAGTTTCGTTGGGTATCCAGACTCCGGTTATTACGTTAAGCGTTCAGGCTCCGGTCAGTTTCGTTGGGTAAGCAGACTTCGGTTATTACGTTGAGCGTTCAGGCTCCGGTCAGTTTCGTTTGTATCCAGACTTCAGTTATTACGTTGAGCGTCCAAGCTCCGGTCAGTTTCGTTGGGTATCCAGACTCCGGTTATTACGTTGAGCGTTTAGGCTCCGGTCAGTTTCATTGGGTATCCAGACTCCAGTTTTTACGTTGAGCGTTCAGGCTCCGGCCAATTTTGTTGGGTATCCAGACTCCGGTTATTATGTTGAGGTTTCAGGCTCCGGTCAGTTTCGTTGGGTATCCAGACTCCGGTTTTTACGTTGAGCGTTCAGGCTCCGGTCAGTTTTGTTGGGTATCCAGACTCTGGTTATTACGTTGAGCGTTCAAACTCCGGTCAGTTTCGTTGGGTATCCAGGCTCTGGTTATTACGTTGAGCGTTCAGGCTCCGGTTAGTTTCGTTTGTATCCAGACTTCAGTTATTACGTTGAGCGTCCAAGCTCCGGTCAGTTTCGTTGGGTATCCAGACTCCGGTTATTACGTTGAGCGTTCAGGCTCCGGTCAGTTTCGTTTGGTATCTAGACTTCAGTTATTACGTTGAGCGTTCAGGTTCTGGTCAGTTTCGTTGAGTATCCAGATTCCAGTTATTACGTTGAGCGTTCAGGCTTCGGTCAATTTCGTTGGGTATCCAGACTCCGCTTATTACGTTGAACGTTCAGGCTCCGGTCACTTTCGTTGGGTATCCAGACTCCGGTTATTAAGTTGAGCGTTCAGGCTCCGGTCAGTTTCGTTGGGTATCCAGACACCAGTTTTTACGTTGAGCGTTCAGGCTCCGGTCAGATTTGTTGGGTATCCAGACTCCGGTTATTATGTTGAGGGTTCAGGCTCCGGTCAGTTTTGTTGGGTATCCAGGTTTCGGTTATTATGTTGAGCATTCAGGCTTCGTTCAGTTTCTTAGGGTATCCAGACTCCGGTAATTACGTTGAGTGTTCAGGCTCCGGTCAGTTTCGTTGCGTATCCAAACTTCGGTTATTACATTGATCGTTTAGGCTCCGGTCAGTTTCATTGGGTATCCAGACTCCGGTTTTTACATTGAGCGTTCAGGCTCCGGTCAGTTTCGTTGGGTATCCAGACTTCGGTTATTACGTTGAGCGTTCAAGCTCCGGTCAGTTTCGTTGGGTAACCAGACTCCGGTTATTACGTTGAGCGTTCAGGCTCCGGTCAGTTTCGTTGGGTATCTAGACTCCGGTTATTACGTTGAACGTTCAGGCTCCGGTCAGTTTCGTTGGGTGTCCAGACTCCGGTTATTACGTTGAGCATTCAGGCTCCGGTCATTTTCGTTGCGCATCCAGACTCCAGTTATTACATTGTGCGTTCAGGCTCCGGTTAGTTTCGTTGAGTATCCAGACTCCGGTTATTACGTTGAGCGTTCAGACTCCGTTCAGTTTCGTTGGGTATCCAGACTCCGGTTATTACGTTGAGTTTCAGGCTCCGGTCAGTTTCGTTGTATATCCAGATTCCGGTTATTACGCTGAGCGTTCAGGCTCCGGTCAGTTTCGTTGGGTATCCAGACTCTGGTTTTTACGTTGAGCGTTCAGGCTCCTGTCAGTTTTGTTGGGTATCCAGACTCCGGTTATTACGTTGAGCATTCAGGCTCCGGTCAGTTTCGTTGGGTATCCAGACTCCGGTTATTACGTTGAGCGTTCAGGCTCCGGTCAGTTTCGTTGGGTATTTAGACTCCGGTTTTTACGTTGAGCGTTCAGGCTCCGGTCAATTTCGTTGGGTATCCAGACTCCGGTTATTACGTTGGGCATTCAGGCTCCGGTCAGTTTCGTTGGGTATCCAGACTCCGGTTATTACGTTAAGCGTTCAGGCTCCGGTCAGTTTCGTTGGGTAACCAGACTTCGGTTATTACGTTGAGCGTTCAGGCTCCGGTCAGTTTCGTTTGTATCCAGACTTCAGTTATTACGTTGAGCGTCCAAGCTCCGGTCAGTTTCGTTGGGTATCCAGACTCCGGTTATTACGTTGAGCGTTTAGGCTCCGGTCAGTTTCATTGGGTATCCAGACTCCAGTTTTTACGTTGAGCGTTCAGGCTCCGGCCAATTTTGTTGGGTATCCAGACTCCGGTTATTATGTTGAGGTTTCAGGCTCCGGTCAGTTTCGTTGGGTATCCAGACTCCGGTTTTTACGTTGAGCGTTCAGGCTCCGGTCAGTTTTGTTGGGTATCCAGACTCTGGTTATTATGTTGAGCATTCAAACTCCGGTCAGTTTCGTTGGGTATCCAGGCTCTGGTTATTACGTTGAGCGTTCAGGCTCCGGTTAGTTTCGTTGGGTATCCAGACTTCAGTTATTATGTTGAGCGTTCAGGCTCCGGTCAATTTCGTTGGGTATCCAGACTCCGGTTATTACGTTGAGCGTTCAGGCTCCGGTCAGTTTCGTTTGGTATCCAGACTTCAGTTATTACGTTGAGCGTTCAGGTTCTGGTCAGTTTCGTTGAGTATCCAGATTCCAGTTATTACGTTGAGCGTTCAGGCTTCGGTCAATTTCGTTGGGTATCCAGACTCCGGTTATTACGTTGAACGTTCAGGCTCCGGTCACTTTCGTTGGGTATCCAGACTCCGGTTATTAAGTTGAGCGTTCAGGCTCCGGTCAGTTTCGTTGGGTATCCAGACTCCAGTTTTTACGTTGAGCGTTCAGGCTCCGGTCAGTTTTGTTGGGTATCCAGACTCCGGTTATTATGTTGAGGGTTCAGGCTCCGGTCAGTTTTGTTGGGTATCCAGGTTTCGGTTATTATGTTGAGCATTCAGGCTTCGTTCAGTTTCTTAGGGTATCCAGACTCCGGTAATTACGTTGAGCGTTCAGGCTCTGGTCAGTTTTGTTGGGTATCCAGACTCTGGTTATTACGTTTAGCGTTCAGGCTCCGGTCAGTTTCGTTGGATATTCAGACTCCGGTTTTTACGTTGAGCGTTCAGGCTCCGGTCAGTTTCGTTGCGTATCCAGACTTCGGTTATTACATTGATCGTTCAGGCTCCGGTCAGTTTCATTGGGTATCCAGACTCCGGTTTTTACGTTGAGCGTTCAGGCTCCGGTCAGTTTTGTTGTGTATCCAGACTCCGGTTATTACGTTGAGCGTTTAGGCTCCAGTCAGTTTCATTGGGTATCCAAACTCCGGTTATTACGTTGAGCGTTCAGGCTCCGGTCAGTTTCGTTGGGTATCCAGACTTCGGTTATTACATTGAGCATTCAAGCTCCGGTCAGTTTCGTTGGGTATCCAGACTCCGGTTATTACGTTGAGCGTTCAGGCTCCGGTCAGTTTCGTTGGGTATCCAGACTCCGGTTATTATGTTGAACGTTCAGGCTCCGGTCAGTTTCGTTGGGTGTCCAGACTCCGGTTATTACGTTGAGCATTCAGGCTCCGGTCATTTTCGTTGCGCATCCAGACTCCAGTTATTATATTGTGCGTTCAGGCTCCGGTCAGTTTCGTTGTGTATCCAGACTCCGGTTATTACGTTGAGCGTTCAGGCTCCGTTCAGTTTCGTTGGGTATCCAGACTCCGGTTATTATGTTGAGCGTTCAGGCTCCGATCAGTTTCGTTGTGTATCCAGATTTCGGTTATTACGCTGAGCGTTCAGGCTCCGGTCAGTTTCGTTGGGTATCCAGACTCTGGTTTTTACGTTGAGCGTTCAGGCTCCTGTCAGTTTTGTTGGGTATCCAGACTCCGGTTATTACGTTGAGCATTCAGGCTCCGATCAGTTTCGTTGGGTATCCAGACTCCGGTTATTACATTGAGCGTTCAGGCTCCGGTCAGTTTCGTTGGGTATCCAGACTCCGGTTTTTATGTTGAGCGTTCAGGCTCCGGTCAATTTCGTTGGGTATCCAGACTCCGGTTATTACGTTGAGCATTCAGGCTCCGGTCAGTTTCGTTGGTTATCCAGACTCCGGTTATTACGTTAAGCGTTCAGGCTCCGGTCAGTTTCGTTGGGTAACCAGACTTCGGTTATTACGTTGAGCGTTCAGGCTCCGGTCAGTTTCGTTTGGTATCCAGACTTCAGTTATTACGTTGAGCGTTCAGGCTCCGGTCAGTTTCGTTGGGTATCCAGACTCCGGTTATTACGTTGAGCGTTTAGGCTCCGGTCTGTTTCATTGGGTATCCAGACTCCAGTTTTTACGTTGAGCGTTCAGGCTCCGACCAATTTTGTTGGGTATCCAGACTCCGGTTATTATGTTGAGGTTTCAGGCTCCGGTCAGTTTTGTTGGGTATCCAGACTCCGGTTTTTACGTTGAGCGTTCAGGCTCCGATCAGTTTTGTTGGGTATCCAGACTCTGGTTATTACGTTGAGCGTTCAAACTCCGGTCAGTTTCGTTGGGTATCCAGGCTCTGGTTATTACGTTGAGCGTTCAGGCTCCGGTTAGTTTCGTTGGGTATCCAGACTTCAGTTATTATGTTGAGCGTTCAGGCTCCGGTCAATTTCGTTGGGTATCCAGACTCCGGTTATTACGTTGAGCGTTCAGGCTCCGGTCAGTTTCGTTTGGTATCCAGACTTCAGTTATTACGTTGAGCGTTCAAGTTCTGGTCAGTTTCGTTGAGTATCCAGATTCCAATTATTACGTTGAGCGTTCAGGCTTCGGTCAATTTCGTTGGGTATCCAGACTCCGGTTATTACGTTGAACGTTCAGGCTCCGGTCAGTTTCGTTGGGTATCCAGACTCCGGTTATTAAGTTGAGCGTTCAGGCTCCGGTCAGTTTCGTTGGGTATCCAGACTCCAGTTTTTACGTTGAGCGTTCAGGCTCCGGTCAGTTTTGTTGGGTATCCAGACTCCGGTTATTATGTTGAGGGTTCAGGCTCCGGTCAGTTTTGTTGGGTATCCAGGTTTCGGTTATTATGTTGAGCATTCAGGCTTCGTTCAATTTCGTAGGGTATCCAGACTCCGGTAATTACGTTGAGCGTTCAGGCTTCGGTCAGTTTCGTTGGGTATCCAGACTTCGGTTATTACATTGATCGTTCAGGCTCCGGTCAGTTTCATTGGGTATCCAGACTCCGGTTTTTACGTTGAGCGTTATGGCTCCGGTCAGTTTTGTTGTGTATCCAGACTCCGGTTATTACGTTAAGCGTTTAGGCTCCAGTCAGTTTCATTGGGTATCCAAACTCCGGTTATTACGTTGAGCGTTCAGGCTCCGGTCAGTTTCGTTGGGTATCCAGACTTCGGTTATTACGTTGAGCATTCAAGCTCCGGTCAGTTTCGTTGGGTATCCAGACTCCGGTTATTACGTTGAGCGTTCAGGCTCCGGTCAGTTTCGTTGGGTATCCAGACTCCGGTTATTACGTTGAACGTTCAGGCTCCGGTCAGTTTCGTTGGGTGTCCAGACTCCGGTTATTACGTTGAGCGTTCAGGCTCCGGTCATTTTAGTTGCGCATCCAGACTCCAGTTATTACATTGTGCGTTCAGGCTCCGGTCAGTTTCGTTGAGTATCCAGACTCCGGTTATTACGTTGAGCGTTCAGGCTCCGTTCAGTTTCGTTGGGTATCCAGACTTCGGTTATAACGTTGAGCGTTCAGGCTCCGATCAGTTTCGTTGTGTATCCAGATTCCGGTTATTACGCTGAGCGTTCAGGCTCCGGTCAGTTTCGTTGGGTATCCAGACTCCGGTTTTTACGTTGAGCGTTCAGGCTCCTGTCAGTTTTGTTGGGTATCCAGACTCCGGTTATTACGTTGAGCATTCAGGCTCCGGTCAGTTTCGTTGGGTATCCAGACTCCGGTTATTACGTTGAGCGTTCAGGCTCCGGTCAGGTTCGTTGGGTATCCAGACTCCGGTTTTTACGTTGAGCGTTCAGGCTCTGGTCAATTTCGTTGGGTATCCAGACTCCGGTTATTACGTTGAGCATTCAGGCTCCGGTCAGTTTCGTTGGGTATCCAGACTCCGGTTATTACGTTAAGCGTTCAGGCTCCGGTCAGTTTCGTTGGATAACCAGACTTCGGTTATTACGTTGAGCGTTCAGGCTCCGGTCAGTTTCGTTTGGTATCCAGACTTCAGTTATTACGTTGAGCGTCCAGGCTCCGGTCAGTTTCGTTGGGTATCCAGACTCCGGTTATTACGTTGAGCGTTTAGGCTCCGGTCAGTTTCATTGGGTATCCAGACTCTAGTTTTTACGTTGAGCGTTCAGGCTCCAGTCAATTTCATTGGGTATCCAGACTCCGGTTATTACTTTGAGCGTTCAGGCTCCGGTCAGTTTCGTTTGGTATCCAGACTTCAGTTATTACGTTGAGCGTTCAGGCTCTGGTCAGTTTCGTTGAGTATCCAGATTCCAGTTATTACGTTGAGCGTTCAGGCTTCGGTCAATTTCGTTGGGTATCCAGACTCCGGTTATTACGTTGAACAATCAGGCTCCGGTCAGTTTCGTTGGGTATCCAGACTCCGGTTATTAAGTTGAACATTCAGGCTCTGGTCAGTTTCGTTGGGTATCCAGACTCCAGTTTTTACGTTGAGCGTTCAGGCTCCGGTCAGTTTTGTTGGGTATCCAGACTCCGGTTATTATGTTGAGGGTTCAGGCTCCGGTCAGTTTTGTTGGGTATCCAGGTTTCGGTTATTATGTTGAGCATTCAGGCTTCGTTCAGTTTCGTAGGGTATCCAGACTCCGGTTATTACGTTGAGCGTTCAGGCTCCGGTCAGTTTCGTTGGGTATCCAGACTCTGGTTATTACGTTTAGCGTTCAGGCTCCGGTCAGTTTCGTTGGATATTCAGACTCCGGTTATTACGTTGAGCGTTCAGGCTCCGGTCAGTTTCGTTGCGTATCCAGACTTCGGTTATTACATTGATCGTTCAGGCTCCGGTCAGTTTCATTGGGTATCCAGACTCCGGTTTTTACGTTGAGCGTTCAGGCTCCGGTCAGTTTTGTTGTGTATCCAGACTACGGTTATTACGTTGAGCGTTTAGGCTCCAGTCAGTTTCATTGGGTATCCAAACTCCGGTTATTACATTGAGCGTTCAGGCTCCGGTCAGTTTCGTTGGGTATCCAGACTTCGGTTATTACGTTGAGCATTCAAGCTCCGGTCAGTTTCGTTGGGTATCCAGACTCCGGTTATTACGTTGAGCGTTCAGGCTCCGGTTAGTTTCGTTGGGTATCCAGACTCCGGTTATTACGTTGAACGTTCAGGCTCCGGTCAGTTTCGTTGGGTGTCCAGACTCCGGTTATTACGTTGAGTATTCAGGCTCCGGTAATTTTCGTTGCGCATCCAGACTCCAGTTATTACATTGTGCGTTCAGGCTCCGGTCGGTTTCGTTGAGTATCCAGACTCCGGTTATTACGTTGAGCGTTCAGGCACCGTTCAGTTTCGTTGGGTATCCAGACTCCAGTTATTACGTTGAGCGTTCAGGCTCCGGTCAGTTTCGTTGTGTACCCAGATTCCGGTTATTACGCTGAGCGTTTAGGCTCCGGTCAGTTTCGTTGGGTATCCAGACTCCGGTTTTTACGTTGAGCGTTCAAGCTCCTTTCAGTTTTGTTGGGTATCCAGACTCCGGTTATTATGTTGAGCATTCAGGCTCCGGTCAGTTTCGTTGGGTATCCAGACTCCGGTTATTACGTTGAGCATTCAGGCTCCGGTCAGTTTCGTTTGGTATCCAGACTCCGGTTTTTACGTTGAGCGTTCAGGCTCCGGTCAATTTCGTTGGGTATCCAGACTCCGGTTATTACGTTGAGCATTCAGGCTCCGGTTAGTTTCGTTGGGTATCCAGACTCCGGTTATTACGTTAAGCGTTCAGGCTCTGGTCAGTTTCGTTGGGTAACCAGACTCCGGTTATTACGTTGAGCGTTCAGGCTCCGGTCAGTTTCGTTTGGTATCCATACTTCAGTTATTACATTGAGCGTCCAGGCTCCGGTCAGTTTCGTTGGGTATCCAGACTCCAGTTATTACGTTGAGCGTTTAGGCTCTGGTCAGTTTCATTGGGTATCCAGACTCCAGTTTTTACGTTGAGCGTTCAGGCTCCGGCCAGTTTTGTTGGGTATCCAGACTTCGGTTATTATGTTGAGGTTTCAGGCTCCGGTCAGTTTCGTTGGGTATCCAGACTCCGGTTTTTACGTTGAGCGTTCAGGCTCCGGTCAGTTTTGTTGGGTATCCAGACTCTGGTTATTACGTTGAGCGTTCAAAATCCGGTCAGTTTCGTTGGGTATCCAGGCTCTGGTTATTACGTTGAGCGTTCAGGCTCCGGTTAGTTTTGTTTGGTATCCAGACTTCAGTTATTATGTTGATTGTTCAGGCTCCGGTCAATTTCGTTCGGTATCCAGACTCCGGTTATTACGTTGAGCGTTCAGCCTCCGGCCAGTTTCGTTTGGTATACAGACTTCAGTTATTACGTTGAGCGTTCAGGCTCTGGTCAGTTTCGTTGAGTATCCAGATTCCTTTTATTACGTTGAGCGTTCAGGCTTCGGTCAATTTCGTTGGGTATCCAGACTCCGGTTATTACGTTGAACGTTCAGGCTCGGGTCAGTTTCGTTGGGTATCCAGACTCCGGTAATTAAGTTGAGCGTTCAGGCTCCGGTCAGTTTCGTTGGGTATCCAGACTCCAGTTTTTACGTTGAGCGTTCAGGCTCTGGTCAGTTTTGTTGGGTATCCAGACTCCGGTTATTATGTTGAGGGTTCAGGCTCTAGTCAGTTTTGTTGGGTATCCAGGCTTCGGTTATTATGTTGAGCATTCAGGCTTCGTTCAGTTTCGTAGGGTATCCAGACTCCGATTATTACGTTGAGCGTTCAGGCTCCGGTTAGTTTTGTTTGGTATCCAGACTCTGGTTATTACGTTTAGCGTTCAGGCTCCGGTCAGTTTCGTTGGATATTCAGACTCCGGTTATTACGTTGAGCGTTCAGGCTCCGGTCAGTTTCATTGCGTATCCAGACCTCGGTTATTACGTTGATCGTTCAGGCTCCGGTCAGTTTCATTGGGTATCCAGACTCCGATTTTTACGTTGAGCGTTCAGGCTCCGGTCAGTTTTGTTGTGTATCCAGACTTCGGTTATTACGTTGAGCATTCAAGCTCCGGTCAGTTTCGTTGGGTATCCAGACTCTGACTATTACGTTGAGCGTTCAGTCTCCGGTCAGTTTCGTTGGGTATCCAGACTCCGGTTATTACGTTGAACGTTCAGGCTCCGGTCAGTTTCGTTGGGTGTCCAGACTCCGGTTATTACGTTGAGCATTCAGGCTCCGGTCATTTTCGTTGCGCATCCAGACTCCAGTTATTACATTGTGCGTTCAGGCTCCGGTCAGTTTCGTTGGGTATCCAGACTCCGGTTATTACGTTGAGCGTTCAGCCTCCGGTCAGTTTCGTTTGGTATCCAGACTTCAGTTATTACGTTGAGCGTTCAGGCTCTGGTTAGTTTCGTTGAGTATCCAGATTCCGGTTATTACGTTGAGCATTCAGGCTTCGGTCAATTTCGTTGGGTATCCAGACTCCGGTTATTACGTTGAACGTTCAGGCTCCGGTCAGTTTCGTTGGGTATCCAGACTCCGGTTATTACGTTGAGCATGCAGGCTCCGGTCAGTTTCGTTGGGTATCCAGACTCCGGTTATTATGTTGAGCGTTCAGGCTCCGGTCAATTTCGATGGGTATCCAGACTCCGGTTTTTACGTTGAGCGTTCAGGCTCCGGTCAGTTTCGTTTGGTATCCAGACTCCGGTTATTACGTTGAGCATTCAGGCTCCGGTCAGTTTCGTTGGGTATCCAGACTCCGGTTATTACGTTAAGCGTTCAGGCTCCGGTCAGTTTCGTTGGGTAACCAGACTCCGGTTATTACGTTTAGCGTTCAGGCTCCGGTCAGTTTCGTTTGGTATCCAGAGTTCAGTTATTACGTTGAGCGTCCAGGCTCCGGTCAGTTTCGTTGGGTATCCAGACTCCGGTTATTACGTTGAGCGTTTAGGCTCCGGTCAGTTTGATTGGGTATCCAGACTCCAGTTTTTACGTTGAGCGTTCAGGCTCCGGCCAGTTTTGTTGGGTATCCAGACTCCAGTTTTTACGTTGAGGTTTCAGGCTCCGGCCAGTTTTGTTGGGTATCCAGACTCCGGTTATTATGTTAAGGTTTCAGGCTCCGGTCAGTTTTGTTGGGTATCTAGACTCTGGTTTTTATGTTGAGCGTTCAGGCTACGGTCAGTTTCGTTGGGTATCCAGGCTCTGGTTATTACGTTGAGCGTTCAGGCTCCGGTCAGTTTTGTTGTGTATCCAGACTACGGTTATTACGTTGAGCGTTTAGGCTCCAGTCAGTTTCATTGGGTATCCAAACTCCGGTTATTACATTGAGCGTTCAGGCTCCGGTCAGTTTCGTTGTGTATCCAGACTTCGGTTATTACGTTGAGCATTCAAGCTCCGGTCAGTTTCGTTGGGTATCCAGACTCCGGTTATTACGTTGAGCATGCAGGCTCCGGTCAGTTTCGTTGGGTATCCAGACTCCGGTTATTATGTTGAGCGTTCAGGCTCCGGTCAATTTCGATGGGTATCCAGACTCCGGTTTTTACGTTGAGCGTTCAGGCTCCGGTCAGTTTCGTTTGGTATCCAGACTCCGGTTATTACGTTGAGCATTCAGGCTCCGGTCAGTTTCGTTGGGTATCCAGACTCCGGTTATTACGTTAAGCGTTCAGGCTCCGGTCAGTTTCGTTGGGTAACCAGACTCCGGTTATTACGTTTAGCGTTCAGGCTCCGGTCAGTTTCGTTTGGTATCCAGAGTTCAGTTATTACGTTGAGCGTCCAGGCTCCGGTCAGTTTCGTTGGGTATCCAGACTCCGGTTATTACGTTGAGCGTTTAGGCTCCGGTCAGTTTGATTGGGTATCCAGACTCCAGTTTTTACGTTGAGCGTTCAGGCTCCGGCCAGTTTTGTTGGGTATCCAGACTCCAGTTTTTACGTTGAGGTTTCAGGCTCCGGCCAGTTTTGTTGGGTATCCAGACTCCGGTTATTATGTTAAGGTTTCAGGCTCCGGTCAGTTTTGTTGGGTATCTAGACTCTGGTTTTTATGTTGAGCGTTCAGGCTACGGTCAGTTTCGTTGGGTATCCAGGCTCTGGTTATTACGTTGAGCGTTCAGGCTCCGGTCAGTTTTGTTGTGTATCCAGACTACGGTTAATACGTTGAGCGTTTAGGCTCCAGTCAGTTTCATTGGGTATCCAAACTCCGGTTATTACATTGAGCGTTCAGGCTCCGGTCAGTTTCGTTGTGTATCCAGACTTCGGTTATTACGTTGAGCATTCAAGCTCCGGTCAGTTTCGTTGGGTATCCAGACTCCGGTTATTACGTTGAGCGTTCAGGCTCCGGTTAGTTTCGTTGGGTATCCAGACTCCGGTTATTACGTTGAACGTTCAGGCTCCGGTCAGTTTCGTTGGGTGTCCAGACTCCGGTTATTACGTTGAGCATTCAGGCTCCGGTAATTTTCGTTGTGCATCCAGACTCCAGTTATTACATTGTGCGTTCAGGCTCCGGTCGGTTTCGTTGAGTATCCAGACTCCGGTTATTACGTTGAGCGTTCAGGCACCGTTCAGTTTCGTTGGGTATCCAGACTCTGGTTATTACGTTGAGCGTTCAGGCTCCGGTTAGTTTCGTTTGGTATCCAGACTTCAGTTATTATGTTGAGCGTTCAGGCTCCGGTCAATTTTGTTGGGTATCCAGACTCCGGTTATTACATTCAGTGTTCAGCCTCCGGTCAGTTTCGTTTGGTATACAGACTTCAGTTATTACGTTGAGCGTTCAGGCTCTGGTCAGTTTCGTTGAGTATCCAGATTCCGGTTATTACGTTGAGCGTTCAGGCTTCGGTCAATTTCGTTGGGTATCTAGACTCCGGTTATTACGTTGAACGTTCAGGCTCCGGTCAGTTTCGTTGGGTATCCAGACTCCGGTTATTAAGTTGAGCGTTCAGACTCCGGTCAATTTCGTTGGGTATCCAGACTCCAGTTTTAACGTTGAGCGTTCAGGCTCTGGTCAGTTTTGTTGGGTATCCAGACTCCGGTTATTATGTTGAGGGTTCAGGCTCCGGTCAGTTTTGTTGGGTATCCAGGCTTCGGTTATTATGTTGAGCATTCAGGCTTCGTTCAGTTTCGTAGGGTATCCAGACTCCGATTATTACGTTGAGCGTTCAGGCTCCGGTCAGTTTTGTTGGGTATCCAGACTCTGGTTATTACGTTTAGCGTTCAGGCCCTAGTCAGTTTCGTTGGATATTCAGACTTCGGTTATTACGTTGAGCGTTCAGGCTCCGGTCAGTTTCATTGCGTATCCAGACCTCGGTTATTACGTTGATCGTTCAGGCTCCGGTCAGTTTCATTGGGTATCCAGACTCCGATTTTTACGTTGAGCGTTCAGGCTCCGGTCAGTTTTGTTGTGTATCCAGACTTCGGTTATTACGTTGAGCATTCAAGCTCCGGTCAGTTTTGTTGGGTATCTAGACTCCGGTTATTACGTTGAGCGTTCAGTCTCCGGTCAGTTTCGTTAGGTATCCAGACTCCGGTTATTACGTTGAACATTCAGGCTCCGGTCAGTTTCGTTGGGTGTCCAGACTCCGGTTATTACGTTGAGCATTCAGGCTCCGGTCATTTTCGTTGCGCATCCAGACTCCAGTTATTACATTGTGCGTTCAGGCTCCGGTCAGTTTCGTTGAGTATCCAGACTCCGGTTATTACTTTGAGCGTTCAGGCTCCGTTCAGTTTCGTTGGGTATCCGGACTCCGGTTATTACGTTGAGCGTTCAGGCTCCGGTCAGTTTCGTTGTGTATCCAGATTCTAGTTATTACGCTGAGCGTTCAGGCTCCGTCAGTTTCGTTGGGTATCCAGACTCCGGTTTTTACGTTGAGCGTTCAGGCTCCTATATGTTTTGTTGGGTATCCAGACTCCGGTTATTACGTTGAGCATTCAGGCTCCGGTCAGTTTCGTTGGGTATCCAGACTCCGGTTATTACGTTGAGCGTTCAGGCTCCGGTCAGTTTCGTTGGGTATCCAGACTCCGGTTTTTACGTTGAGCGTTCAGGCTCCGGTCAATTTCGTTGGGTATCCAGACTCCGGTTATTACGTTGAGCATTCAGGCTCCGGTCAGTTTCGTTGGGTATCCAGACTCCGGTTATCACGTTAAGCGTTCAGGCTCCGGTCAGTTTCGTTGGGTAACCAGACTCCGGTTATTACGTTGAGCGTTCAGGCTCCGGTCAGTTTCGTTTGGTATCCAGACTTCAGTTATTACGTTGAGCGTCCAGGCTCCGGTCATTTTCGTTGGATATCCAGACTCCGGTTATTACGTTGAGCGTTTAGGCTCCGGTCAGTTTCGTTGGATATTCAGACTCCGGTTATTACGTTGAGCGTTCAGGCTCCGGTCAGTTTCATTGCGTATCTAGACCTCGGTTATTACGTTGATCGTTCAGGCTCCGTTCAGTTTCATTGGGTATCCAGACTTTGATTTTTACGTTGAGCGTTCAGGCTCCGGTCAGTTTTGTTGTGTATCCAGACTTCGGTTATTACGTTGAGCATTCAAGCTCCGGTCAGTTTCGTTGGGTATCCAGACTCCGGTTATTACGTTGAGCGTTCAGTCTCCGGTCAGTTTCGTTGGGTATCCAGACTCCGGTTATTACGTTGAACGTTCAGGCTCCGGTCAGTTTCTTTGGGTGTCCAGACTCCGGTTATTACGTTGAGCATTCAGGCTCCGGTCATTTTCGTTGCGCATCCAGACTCCAGTTATTACATTGTGCGTTCAGGCTCCGGTCAGTTTCGTTGAGTATCCAGACTCCGGTTATTACGTTGAGCGTTCAGGCTCCGTTCAGTTTCGTTGGGTATCCAGACTCCGGTTATTACGTTGAGCGTTCAGGCTCCGGTTAGTTTTGTTGTGTATCCAGATTCCGGTTATGACGCTGAGCGTTCAGGCTCCGGTCAGTTTCGTTGGGTATCCAGACTCCGGTTTTTACGTTGAGCGTTGAGGCTCCTGTCAGTTTTGTTGGGTATCCAGACTCCGGTTATTACGTTGAGCATTCAGGCTCCGGTCAGTTTCGTTGGGTATCCAGACTCCGGTTATTACGTTGAGCGTTCAGGCTCCGGTCAGTTTCGTTGGGTATCCAGACTCTGGTTTTTACGTTGAGCGTTCAGGCTCCGGTCAATTTCGTTTGGTATCCAGACTCCGGTTATTACGTTGAGCATTCAGGCTCCGGTCAGTTTCGTTGGGTATCCAGACTCCGGTTATTACGTTAAGCGTTCAGGCTCCGGTCAGTTTCATTGGGTAACCAGACTCCGGTTATTACGTTGAGCGTTCAGGCTCCGGTCAGTTTCGTTTGGTATCCAGAGTTCAGTTATTACGTTGAGCGTCCAGGCTCCGGTCAGTTTCGTTGGGTATCCAGACTCCGGTTATTACGTTGAGCGTTTAGGCTCCGGTCAGTTTCATTGGGTATCCAGACTCCAGTTTTTACGTTGAGCGTTCAGGCTCCGACCAGTTTTGTTGGGTATCCAGACTCCGGTTATTATGTTGAGGTTTCAGGCTCCGGTTAGTTTCGTTGGGTATCCAGACTCCGGTTTTTATGTTGAGCGTTCAGGCTCCCGTCAGTTTTGTTGGGTATCCAGACTCTGGTTATTACGTTGAGCGTTCAAACTCCGGTCAGTTTCGTTGGGTATCCAGGCTCTGGTTATTACGTTGAGCGTTCAGGCTCCGGTTAGTTTCATTTGGTATCCAGACTTCAGTTATTATGTTGAGCGTTCAGGCTCCGGTCAATTTTGTTGGGTATCCAGACTCCGGTTATTACGTTCAGCGTTCAGCCTCCGGTCAGTTTCGTTTGGTATACAGACTTCAGTTATTACGTTGAGCGTTCAGACTCTGGTCAGTTTCGTTGAGTATCCAGATTCCGGTTATTACGTTGAGCGTTCAGGCTTCGGTCAATTTCGTTGGGTATCTAGACTCCGGTTATTATGTTGAACGTTCAGGCTCCGGTCAGTTTCGTTGGGTATCCAGACTCCGGTTATTAAGTTGAGCGTTCAGGCTCCGGTCAGTTTCGTTGGGTATCCAGACTCCAGTTTTTACGTTGAGCGTTCAGGCTCTGGTCAGTTTTGTTGGGTATCCAGACTCCGGTTATTATGTTGAGGGTTCAGGTTCCGGTCAGTTTTGTTGGGTATCCAGGCTTCGGTTATTATGTTGAGCATTCAGGCTTCGCTCAGTTTCGTAGGGTATCCAGACTCCGGTTATTACGTTGAGCGTTCAGGCTCCGGTCAGTTTCGTTGGGTATCCAGACTCCGGTTTTTACGTTGAGCGTTCAGGCTCCGGTCAATTTCGTTGGGTATCCAGACTCCGGTTATTACGTTGAGCATTCAGGCTCCGGTCAGTTTCGTTGGGTATCCAGACCCCGGTTATCACGTTAAGCGTTCAGGCTCCGGTCAGTTTCGTTGGGTAACCAGACTCCGGTTATTACGTTGAGCGTTCAGGCTCCGGTCAGTTTCGTTTGGTATCCAGACTTCAGTTATTACGTTGAGCGTCCAGGCTCCGGTCAGTTTCGTTGGATATCCAGACTCCGGTTATTACGTTGAGCGTTTAGGCTCCGGTCAGTTTCGTTGGATATTCAGACTCCGGTTATTACGTTGAGCGTTCAGGCTCCGGTCAGTTTCATTGCGTATCTAGACCTCGGTTATTACGTTGATCGTTCAGGCTCCGGTCAGTTTCATTGGGTATCCAGACTCTGATTTTTACGTTGAGCGTTCAGGCTCCGGTCAGTTTTGTTGTGTATCCAGACTTCGGTTATTACGTTGAGCATTCAAGCTCCGGTCAGTTTCGTTGGGTATCCAGACTCCGGTTATTACGTTGAGCGTTCAGTCTCCGGTCAGTTTCGTTGGGTATCCAGACTCCGGTTATTACGTTGAACGTTCAGGCTTCGGTCAGTTTCGTTGGGTGTCCAGACTCCGGTTATTACGTTGAGCATTCAGGCTCCGGTCATTTTCGTTGCGCATCCAGACTCCAGTTATTACATTGTGCGTTCAGGCTCCGGTCAGTTTCGTTGAGTATCCAGACTCCGGTTATTACGTTGAGCGTTCAGGCTCCGTTCAGTTTCGTTGGGTATCCAGACTCCGGTTATTACGTTGAGCGTTCAGGCTCCGGTTAGTTTCGTTGTGTATCCAGATTCCGGTTATTACGCTGAGCGTTCAGGCTCCGGTCAGTTTCGTTGGGTATCCAGACTCCGGTTTTTACGTTGAGCGTTGAGGCTCCTGTCAGTTTTGTTGGGTATCCAGACTCCGGTTATTACGTTGAGCATTCAGGCTCCGGTCAGTTTCGTTGGGTATCCAGACTCCGGTTATTACGTTGAGCGTTCAGGCTCCGGTCAGTTTCGTTGGGTATCCAGACTCTGGTTTTTACGTTGAGCGTTCAGGCTCCGGTCAATTTCGTTTGGTATCCAGACTCCGGTTATTACGTTGAGCATTCAGGCTCCGGTCAGTTTCGTTGGGTATCCAGACTCCGGTTATTACGTTAAGCGTTCAGGCTCCGGTCAGTTTCATTGGGTAACCAGACTCCGGTTATTACGTTGAGCGTTCAGGCTCCGGTCAGTTTCGTTTGGTATCCAGAGTTCAGTTATTACGTTGAGCGTCCAGGCTCCGGTCAGTTTCGTTGGGTATCCAGACTCCGGTTATTACGTTGAGCGTTTAGGCTCCGGTCAGTTTCATTGGGTATCCAGACTCCAGTTTTTACGTTGAGCGTTCAGGCTCCGACCAGTTTTGTTGGGTATCCAGACTCCGGTTATTATGTTGAGGTTTCAGGCTCCGGTTAGTTTCGTTGGGTATCCAGACTCCGGTTTTTATGTTGAGCGTTCAGGCTCCCGTCAGTTTTGTTGGGTATCCAGACTCTGGTTATTACGTTGAGCGTTCAAACTCCGGTCAGTTTCGTTGGGTATCCAGGCTCTGGTTATTACGTTGAGCGTTCAGGCTCCGGTTAGTTTCATTTGGTATCCAGACTTCAGTTATTATGTTGAGCGTTCAGGCTCCGGTCAATTTTGTTGGGTATCCAGACTCCGGTTATTACGTTCAGCGTTCAGCCTCCGGTCAGTTTCGTTTGGTATACAGACTTCAGTTATTACGTTGAGCGTTCAGACTCTGGTCAGTTTCGTTGAGTATCCAGATTCCGGTTATTACGTTGAGCGTTCAGGCTTCGGTCAATTTCGTTGGGTATCTAGACTCCGGTTATTATGTTGAACGTTCAGGCTCCGGTCAGTTTCGTTGGGTATCCAGACTCCGGTTATTAAGTTGAGCGTTCAGGCTCCGGTCAGTTTTGTTGGGTATCCAGACTCCAGTTTTTACGTTGAGCGTTCAGGCTCTGGTCAGTTTTGTTGGGTATCCAGACTCCGGTTATTATGTTGAGGGTTCAGGCTCCGGTCAGTTTTGTTGGGTATCCAGGCTTCGGTTATTATGTTGAGCATTCAGGCTTCGCTCAGTTTCGTAGGGTATCCAGACTCCGGTTATTACGTTGAGCGTTCAGGCTCCGGTCAGTTTCGTTGGGTATCCAGACTCCGGTTTTTACGTTGAGCGTTCAGGCTCCGGTCAATTTCGTTGGGTATCCAGACTCCGGTTATTACGTTGAGCATTCAGGCTCCGGTCAGTTTCGTTGGGTATCCAGACCCCGGTTATCACGTTAAGCGTTCAGGCTCCGGTCAGTTTCGTTGGGTAACCAGACTCCGGTTATTACGTTGAGCGTTCAGGCTCCGGTCAGTTTCGTTTGGTATCCAGACTTCAGTTATTACGTTGAGCGTCCAGGCTCCGGTCAGTTTCGTTGGATATCCAGACTCCGGTTATTACGTTGAGCGATTAGGCTCCGGTCAGTTTCGTTGGATATTCAGACTCCGGTTATTACATTGAGCGTTCAGGCTCCGGTCAGTTTCATTGCGTATCTAGACCTCGGTTATTACGTTGATCGTTCAGGCTCCGGTCAGTTTCATTGGGTATCCAGACTCTGATTTTTATGTTGAGCGTTCAGGCTCCGGTCAGTTTTGTTGTGTATCCAGACTTCGGTTATTACGTTGAGCATTCAAGCTCCGGTCAGTTTCGTTGGGTATCCAGACTCCGGTTATTACGTTGAGCGTTCAGTCTCCGGTCAGTTTCGTTGGGTATCCAGACTCCGGTTATTACGTTGAACGTTCAGGCTCCGGTCAGTTTCGTTGGGTGTCCAGACTCCGGTTATTACGTTGAGCATTCAGGCTCCGGTCATTTTCGTTGCGCATCCAGACTCCAGTTATTACATTGTGCGTTCAGGCTCCGGTCAGTTTCGTTGAGTATCCAGACTCCGGTTATTACGTTGAGCGTTCAGGCTCCGTTCAGTTTCGTTGGGTATCCAGACTTTGGTTGTTACGTTGAGCGTTCAGGCTCCGGTTAGTTTCGTTGTGTATCCAGATTCCGGTTATTACGCTGAGCGTTCAGGCTCCGGTCAGTTTCGTTGGGTATCCAGACTCCGGTTTTTACGTTGAGCGTTGAGGCTCCTGTCAGTTTTGTTGGGTATCCAGACTCCGGTTATTACGTTGAGCATTCAGGCTCCGGTCAGTTTCGTTGGGTATCCAGACTCCGGTTATTACGTTGAGCGTTCAGGCTCCGGTCAGTTTCGTTGGGTATCCAGACTCTGGTTTTTACGTTGAGCGTTCAGGCTCCGGTCAATTTCGTTTGGTATCCAGACTCCGGTTATTACGTTGAGCATTCAGGCTCCGGTCAGTTTCGTTGGGTATCCAGACTCCGGTTATTACGTTAAGCGTTCAGGCTCCGGTCAGTTTCATTGGGTAACCAGACTCCGGTTATTACGTTGAGCGTTCAGGCTCCGGTCAGTTTCGTTTGGTATCCAGAGTTCAGTTATTACGTTGAGCGTCCAGGCTCCGGTCAGTTTCGTTGGGTATCCAGACTCCGGTTATTACGTTGAGCGTTTAGGCTCCGGTCAGTTTCATTGGGTATCCAGACTCCAGTTTTTACGTTGAGCGTTCAGGCTCCGACCAGTTTTGTTGGGTATCCAGACTCCGGTTATTATGTTGAGGTTTCAGGCTCCGGTTAGTTTCGTTGGGTATCCAGACTCCGGTTTTTATGTTGAGCGTTCAGGCTCCCGTCAGTTTTGTTGGGTATCCAGACTCTGGTTATTACGTTGAGCGTTCAAACTCCGGTCAGTTTCGTTGGGTATCCAGGCTCTGGTTATTACGTTGAGCGTTCAGGCTCCGGTTAGTTTCATTTGGTATCCAGACTTCAGTTATTATGTTGAGCGTTCAGGCTCCGGTCAATTTTGTTGGGTATCCAGACTCCGGTTATTACGTTCAGCGTTCAGCCTCCGGTCAGTTTCGTTTGGTATACAGACTTCAGTTATTACGTTGAGCGTTCAGACTCTGGTCAGTTTCGTTGAGTATCCAGATTCCGGTTATTACGTTGAGCGTTCAGGCTTCGGTCAATTTCGTTGGGTATCTAGACTCCGGTTATTATGTTGAACGTTCAGGCTCCGGTCAGTTTCGTTGGGTATACAGACTCCGGTTATTAAGTTGAGCGTTCAGGCTCCGGTCAGTTTTGTTGGGTATCCAGACTCCAGTTTTTACGTTGAGCGTTCAGGCTCTGGTCAGTTTTGTTGGGTATCCAGACTCCGGTTATTATGTTGAGGGTTCAGGCTCCGGTCAGTTTTGTTGGGTATCCAGGCTTCGGTTATTATGTTGAGCATTCAGGCTTCGCTCAGTTTCGTAGGGTATCCAGACTCCGGTTATTACGTTGAGCGTTCAGGCTCCGGTCAGTTTCGTTGGGTATCCAGACTCCGGTTTTTACGTTGAGCGTTCAGGCTCCGGTCAATTTCGTTGCGTATCCAGACTCCGGTTATTACGTTGAGCATTCAGGCTCCGGTCAGTTTCGTTGGGTATCCAGACCCCGGTTATCACGTTAAGCGTTCAGGCTCCGGTCAGTTTCGTTGGGTAACCAGACTCCGGTTATTACGTTGAGCGTTCAGGCTCCGGTCAGTTTCGTTTGGTATCCAGACTTCAGTTATTACGTTGAGCGTCCAGGCTCCGGTCAGTTTCGTTGGATATCCAGACTCCGGTTATTACGTTGAGCGTTTAGGCTCCGGTCAGTTTCGTTGGATATTCAGACTCCGGTTATTACGTTGAGCGTTCAGGCTCCGGTCAGTTTCATTGCGTATCTAGACCTCGGTTATTACGTTGATCGTTCAGGCTCCGGTCAGTTTCATTGGGTATCCAGACTCTGATTTTTACGTTGAGCGTTCAGGCTCCGGTCAGTTTTGTTGTGTATCCAGACTTCGGTTATTACGTTGAGCATTCAAGCTCCGGTCAGTTTCGTTGGGTATCCAGACTCCGGTTATTACGTTGAGCGTTCAGTCTCCGGTCAGTTTCGTTGGGTATCCAGACTCCGGTTATTACGTTGAACGTTCAGGCTTCGGTCAGTTTCGTTGGGTGTCCAGACTCCGGTTATTACGTTGAGCATTCAGGCTCCGGTCATTTTCGTTGCGCATCCAGACTCCAGTTATTACATTGTGCGTTCAAGCTCCGGTCAGTTTCGTTGAGTATCCAGACTCCGGTTATTACGTTGAGCGTTCAGGCTCCGTTCAGTTTCGTTGGGTATCCAGACTCCGGTTATTACGTTGAGCGTTCAGGCTCCGGTTAGTTTCGTTGTGTATCCAGATTCCGGTTATTACGCTGAGCGTTCAGGCTCCGGTCAGTTTCGTTGGGTATCCAGACTCCGGTTTTTACGTTGAGCGTTGAGGCTCCTGTCAGTTTTGTTGGGTATCCAGACTCCGGTTATTACGTTGAGCATTCAGGCTCCGGTCAGTTTCGTTGGGTATCCAGACTCCGGTTATTACGTTGAGCGTTCAGGCTCCGGTCAGTTTCGTTGGGTATCCAGACTCTGGTTTTTACGTTGAGCGTTCAGGCTCCGGTCAATTTCGTTTGGTATCCAGACTCCGGTTATTACGTTGAGCATTCAGGCTCCGGTCAGTTTCGTTGGGTATCCAGACTCCGGTTATTACGTTAAGCGTTCAGGCTCCGGTCAGTTTCATTGGGTAACCAGACTCCGGTTATTACGTTGAGCGTTCAGGCTCCGGTCAGTTTCGTTTGGTATCCAGAGTTCAGTTATTACGTTGAGCGTCCAGGCTCCGGTCAGTTTCGTTGGGTATCCAGACTCCGGTTATTACGTTGAGCGTTTAGGCTCCGGTCAGTTTCATTGGGTATCCAGACTCCAGTTTTTACGTTGAGCGTTCAGGCTCCGACCAGTTTTGTTGGGTATCCAGACTCCGGTTATTATGTTGAGGTTTCAGGCTCCGGTTAGTTTCGTTGGGTATCCAGACTCCGGTTTTTACGTTGAGCGTTCAGGCTCCCGTTAGTTTTGTTGGGTATCCAGACTCTGGTTATTACGTTGAGCGTTCAAACTCCGGTCAGTTTCGTTGGGTATCCAGGCTCTGGTTATTACGTTGAGCGTTCAGGCTCCGGTTAGTTTCATTTGGTATCCAGACTTCAGTTATTATGTTGAGCGTTCAGGCTCCGGTCAATTTTGTTGGGTATCCAGACTCCGGTTATTACGTTCAGCGTTCAGCCTCCGGTCAGTTTCGTTTGGTATACAGACTTCAGTTATTACGTTGAGCGTTCAGACTCTGGTCAGTTTCGTTGAGTATCCAGATTCCGGTTATTACGTTGAGCGTTCAGGCTTCGGTCAATTTCGTTGGGTATCTAGACTCCGGTTATTATGTTGAACGTTCAGGCTCCGGTCAGTTTCGTTGGGTATCCAGACTCTGGTTATTAAGTTGAGCGTTCAGGCTCCGGTCAGTTTTGTTGGGTATCCAGACTCCAGTTTTTACGTTGAGCGTTCAGGCTCTGGTCAGTTTTGTTGGGTATCCAGACTCCGGTTATTATGTTGAGGGTTCAGGCTCCGGTCAGTTTTGTTGGGTATCCAGGCTTCGGTTATTATGTTGAGCATTCAGGCTTCGCTCAGTTTCGTAGGGTATCCAGACTCCGGTTATTACGTTGAGCGTTCAGGCTCCGGTCAGTTTCGTTGGGTATCCAGACTCCGGTTTTTACGTTGAGCGTTCAGGCTCCGGTCAATTTCGTTGGGTATCCAGACTCCGGTTATTACGTTGAGCATTCAGGCTCCGGTCAGTTTCGTTGGGTATCCAGACCCCGGTTATCACGTTAAGCGTTCAGGCTCCGGTCAGTTTCGTTGGGTAACCAGACTCCGGTTATTACGTTGAGCGTTCAGGCTCCGGTCAGTTTCGTTTGGTATCCAGACTTCAGTTATTACGTTGAGCGTCCAGGCTCCGGTCAGTTTCGTTGGATATCCAGACTCCGGTTATTACGTTGAGCGTTTAGGCTCCGGTCAGTTTCGTTGGATATTCAGACTCCGGTTATTACATTGAGCGTTCAGGCTCCGGTCAGTTTCATTGCGTATCTAGACCTCGGTTATTACGTTGATCGTTCAGGCTCCGGTCAGTTTCATTGGGTATCCAGACTCTGATTTTTACGTTGAGCGTTCAGGCTCCGGTCAGTTTTGTTGTGTATCCAGACTTCGGTTATTACGTTGAGCATTCAAGCTCCGGTCAGTTTCGTTGGGTATCCAGACTCCGGTTATTACGTTGAGCGTTCAGTCTCCGGTCAGTTTCGTTGGGTATCCAGACTCCGGTTATTACGTTGAACGTTCAGGCTCCGGTCAGTTTCGTTGGGTGTCCAGACTCCGGTTATTACGTTGAGCATTCAGGCTCCGGTCATTTTCGTTGCGCATCCAGACTCCAGTTATTACATTGTGCGTTCAGGCTCCGGTCAGTTTCGTTGAGTATCCAGACTCCGGTTATTACGTTGAGCGTTCAGGCTCCGTTCAGTTTCGTTGGGTATCCAGACTTTGGTTGTTACGTTGAGCGTTCAGGCTCCGGTTAGTTTCGTTGTGTATCCAGATTCCGGTTATTACGCTGAGCGTTCAGGCTCCGGTCAGTTTCGTTGGGTATCCAGACTCCGGTTTTTACGTTGAGCGTTGAGGCTCCTGTCAGTTTTGTTGGGTATCCAGACTCCGGTTATTACGTTGAGCATTCAGGCTCCGGTCAGTTTCGTTGGGTATCCAGACTCCGGTTATTACGTTGAGCGTTCAGGCTCCGGTCAGTTTCGTTGGGTATCCAGACTCTGGTTTTTACGTTGAGCGTTCAGGCTCCGGTCAATTTCGTTTGGTATCCAGACTCCGGTTATTACGTTGAGCATTCAGGCTCCGGTCAGTTTCGTTGGGTATCCAGACTCCGGTTATTACGTTAAGCGTTCAGGCTCCGGTCAGTTTCATTGGGTAACCAGACTCCGGTTATTACGTTGAGCGTTCAGGCTCCGGTCAGTTTCGTTTGGTATCCAGAGTTCAGTTATTACGTTGAGCGTCCAGGCTCCGGTCAGTTTCGTTGGGTATCCAGACTCCGGTTATTACGTTGAGCGTTTAGGCTCCGGTCAGTTTCATTGGGTATCCAGACTCCAGTTTTTACGTTGAGCGTTCAGGCTCCGACCAGTTTTGTTGGGTATCCAGACTCCGGTTATTATGTTGAGGTTTCAGGCTCCGGTTAGTTTCGTTGGGTATCCAGACTCCGGTTTTTATGTTGAGCGTTCAGGCTCCCGTCAGTTTTGTTGGGTATCCAGACTCTGGTTATTACGTTGAGCGTTCAAACTCCGGTCAGTTTCGTTGGGTATCCAGGCTCTGGTTATTACGTTGAGTGTTCAGGCTCCGGTTAGTTTCATTTGGTATCCAGACTTCAGTTATTATGTTGAGCGTTCAGGCTCCGGTCAATTTTGTTGGGTATCCAGACTCCGGTTATTACGTTCAGCGTTCAGCCTCCGGTCAGTTTCGTTTGGTATACAGACTTCAGTTATTACGTTGAGCGTTCAGACTCTGGTCAGTTTCGTTGAGTATCCAGATTCCGGTTATTACGTTGAGCGTTCAGGCTTCGGTCAATTTCGTTGGGTATCTAGACTCCGGTTATTATGTTGAACGTTCAGGCTCCGGTCAGTTTCGTTGGGTATCCAGACTCCGGTTATTAAGTTGAGCGTTCAGGCTCCGGTCAGTTTCGTTGGGTATCCAGACTCCAGTTTTTACGTTGAGCGTTCAGGCTCTGGTCAGTTTTTTGGGTATCCAGACTCCGGTTATTATGTTGAGGGTTCAGGCTCCGGTCAGTTTTGTTGGGTATCCAGGCTTCGGTTATTATGTTGAGCATTCAGGCTTCGCTCAGTTTCGTAGGGTATCCAGACTCCGGTTATTACGTTGAGCGTTCAGGCTCCGGTCAGTTTCGTTGGGTATCCAGACTCCGGTTTTTACGTTGAGCGTTCAGGCTCCGGTCAATTTCGTTGGGTATCCAGACTCCGGTTATTACGTTGAGCATTCAGGCTCCGGTCAGTTTCGTTGGGTATCCAGACCCCGGTTATCACGTTAAGCGTTCAGGCTCCGGTCAGTTTCGTTGGGTAACCAGACTCCGGTTATTACGTTGAGCGTTCAGGCTCCGGTCAGTTTCGTTTGGTATCCAGACTTCAGTTATTACGTTGAGCGTCCAGGCTCCGGTCAGTTTCGTTGGATATCCAGACTCCGGTTATTACGTTGAGCGTTCAGTCTCAGGTCAGTTTCGTTGGGTATCCAGACTCTGGTTATTACGTTGAACGTTCAGGCTCCGGTCAGTTTCGTTGGGAGTCCAGACTCCGGTTATTACGTTGAGCATTCAGGCTCCGGTCATTTTCGTTGCGCATCCAGACTCCAGTTATTACATTGTGCGTTCAGGCTCCGGTCAGTTTCGTTGAGTATCCAGACTCCGGTTATTACGTTGAGCGTTCAGGCTCCGTTCAGTTTCGTTGGGTATCCAGACTCCGATTTTTACGTTGAGCGTTCAGGCTCCGGTCAGTTTCATTGTGTATCCAGATTCCGGTTATTACGCTGAGCGTTCAGGCTCCGTTAGTTTCGTTTGGTATCCAGACTCCGGTTTTTACGTTGAGCGTTCAGGCTCCTGTATGTTTTGTTGGGTATCCAGACTCCGGTTATTACGTTGAGCATTCAGGCTCCGGTCAGTTTCGTTGGGTATCCAGACTCTGGTTATTACGTTGAGCGTTCAGGCTCCGGTCAGTTTCGTTGGGTATCCAGACTCCGGTTTTTACATTGAGCGTTCAGGCTCCGGTCAATTTCGTTGGGTATTCAGACTCCGGTTATTATGTTGAGCATTCAGGCTCCGGTCAGTTTCGTTGGGTATCCAGACTCCGGTTATCACGTTAAGCGTTCAGGCTCCGGTCAGTTTCGTTGGGTAACCAGACTCCGGTTATTACGTTGAGCGTTCAGGCTCCGGTCAGTTTCGTTTGGTATCCAGACTTCAGTTATTACGTTGAGCGTTTAGGCTCCGGTCAGTTTCATTGGGTATCCAGACTCTGGTTATTACGTTTAGCGTTCAGGCTCCGGTCAGTTTCGTTGGGTATCCAGACTCCGGTTTTTACGTTGAGCGTTCAGGCTCCGGTCAATTTCGTTGGGTGTCCAGACTCCGGTTATTACGTTGAGTATTCAGGCTCCGGTCATTTTCGTTGCGCATCCAGACTTCAGTTATTACATTGTGCGTTCAGGCTCCGGTCAGTTTCGTTGGGTATCCAGACTCTGGTTTTTACGTTGAGCGTTCAGGCTCCGGTCAATTTCGTTTGGTATCCAGACTCCGGTTATTACGTTGAGCATTCAGGCTCCGGTCAGTTTCGTTGGGTATCCAGACTCCGGTTATTACGTTAAGCGTTCAGGCTCCGGTCAGTTTCATTGGGTAACCAGACTCCGGTTATTACGTTGAGCGTTCAGGCTCCGGTCAGTTTCGTTTGGTATCCAGAGTTCAGTTATTACGTTGAGCGTCCAGGCTCCGGTCAGTTTCGTTGGGTATCCAGACTCCGGTTATTACGTTGAGCGTTTAGGCTCCGGTCAGTTTCATTGGGTATCCAGACTCCAGTTTTTACGTTGAGCGTTCAGGCTCCGACCAGTTTTGTTGGGTATCCAGACTCCGGTTATTATGTTGAGGTTTCAGGCTCCGGTTAGTTTCGTTGGGTATCCAGACTCCGGTTTTTATGTTGAGCGTTCAGGCTCCCGTCAGTTTTGTTGGGTATCCAGACTCTGGTTATTACGTTGAGCGTTCAAACTCCGGTCAGTTTCGTTGGGTATCCAGGCTCTGGTTATTACGTTGAGCGTTCAGGCTCCGGTTAGTTTCATTTGGTATCCAGACTTCAGTTATTATGTTGAGCGTTCAGGCTCCGGTCAATTTTGTTGGGTATCCAGACTCCGGTTATTACGTTCAGCGTTCAGCCTCCGGTCAGTTTCGTTTGGTATACAGACTTCAGTTATTACGTTGAGCGTTCAGACTCTGGTCAGTTTCGTTGAGTATCCAGATTCCGGTTATTACGTTGAGCGTTCAGGCTTCGGTCAATTTCGTTGGGTATCTAGACTCCGGTTATTATGTTGAACGTTCAGGCTCCGGTCAGTTTCGTTGGGTATCCAGACTCCGGTTATTAAGTTGAGCGTTCAGGCTCCGGTCAGTTTCGTTGGGTATCCAGACTCCAGTTTTTACGTTGAGCGTTCAGGCTCTGGTCAGTTTTTTGGGTATCCAGACTCCGGTTATTATGTTGAGGGTTCAGGCTCCGGTCAGTTTTGTTGGGTATCCAGGCTTCGGTTATTATGTTGAGCATTCAGGCTTCGCTCAGTTTCGTAGGGTATCCAGACTCCGGTTATTACGTTGAGCGTTCAGGCTCCGGTCAGTTTCGTTGGGTATCCAGACTCCGGTTTTTACGTTGAGCGTTCAGGCTCCGGTCAATTTCGTTGGGTATCCAGACTCCGGTTATTACGTTGAGCATTCAGGCTCCGGTCAGTTTCGTTGGGTATCCAGACCCCGGTTATCACGTTAAGCGTTCAGGCTCCGGTCAGTTTCGTTGGGTAACCAGACTCCGGTTATTACGTTGAGCGTTCAGGCTCCGGTCAGTTTCGTTTGGTATCCAGACTTCAGTTATTACGTTGAGCGTCCAGGCTCCGGTCAGTTTCGTTGGATATCCAGACTCCGGTTATTACGTTGAGCGTTCAGTCTCAGGTCAGTTTCGTTGGGTATCCAGACTCTGGTTATTACGTTGAACGTTCAGGCTCCGGTCAGTTTCGTTGGGAGTCCAGACTCCGGTTATTACGTTGAGCATTCAGGCTCCGGTCATTTTCGTTGCGCATCCAGACTCCAGTTATTACATTGGGCGTTCAGGCTCCGGTCAGTTTCGTTGAGTATCCAGACTCCGGTTATTACGTTGAGCGTTCAGGCTCCGTTCAGTTTCGTTGGGTATCCAGACTCCGATTTTTACGTTGAGCGTTCAGGCTCCGGTCAGTTTCATTGTGTATCCAGATTCCGGTTATTACGCTGAGCGTTCAGGCTCCGTTAGTTTCGTTGGGTATCCAGACTCCGGTTTTTACGTTGAGCGTTCAGGCTCCTGTATGTTTTGTTGGGTATCCAGACTCCGGTTATTACGTTGAGCATTCAGGCTCCGGTCAGTTTCGTTGGGTATCCAGACTCTGGTTATTACGTTGAGCGTTCAGGCTCCGGTCAGTTTCGTTGGGTATCCAGACTCCGGTTTTTACATTGAGCGTTCAGGCTCCGGTCAATTTCGTTGGGTATTCAGACTCCGGTTATTATGTTGAGCATTCAGGCTCCGGTCAGTTTCGTTGGGTATCCAGACTCCGGTTATCACGTTAAGCGTTCAGGCTCCGGTCAGTTTCGTTGGGTAACCAGACTCCGGTTATTACGTTGAGCGTTCAGGCTCCGGTCAGTTTTGTTTGGTATCCAGACTTCAGTTATTACGTTGAGCGTTTAGGCTCCGGTCAGTTTCATTGGGTATCCAGACTCTGGTTATTACGTTTAGCGTTCAGGCTCCGGTCAGTTTCGTTGGGTATCCAGACTCCGGTTTTTACGTTGAGCGTTCAGGCTCCGGTCAATTTCGTTGGGTGTCCAGACTCCGGTTATTTCGTTGAGTATTCAGGCTCCGGTCATTTTCGTTGCGCATCCAGACTCCAGTTATTACATTGTGCGTTCAGGCTCCGGTCAGTTTCGTTGAGTATCCAGACTCCGGTTATTACGTTGAGCGTTCAGGCTCCGTTCAGTTTCGTTGGGTATCCAGACTCCGGTTATTACGTTGAGCGTTCAGGCTCCGGTCAGTTTCGATGTGTATCCAGATTCCGGTTATTACGCTGAGCGTTCAGGCTCCGTCAGTTTCGTTGGGTATCCAGTCTCCGGTTTTTACGTTGAGCGTTCAGGCTCCTGTCAGTTTTGTTGGGTATCCAGACTCCGGTTATTATGTTGAGCATTCAGGCTCCGGTCAGTTTCGTTGGGTATCCAGACTACGGTTATTACGTTGAGCGTTCAGGCTCCGGTCAGTTTCGTTGGGTATCCAGACTCCGGTTTTTACGTTGAGCGTTCAGGCTCCGGTCAATTTCGTTGGGTATCCAGACTCCGGTTATTACGTTGAGCATTCAGGCTCCGGTCAGTTTCGTTGGGTATCCAGACTCTGGTTATCACGTTAAGCGTTCATGCTCCGGTCAGTTTCGTTGGGTAACCAGACTCCGGTTATTACTTTGAGCGTTCAGGCTCCGGTTAGTTTCGTTTGGTATCCAGACTTCAGTTATTACGTTGAGCGTCCAGGCTCCGGTCAGTTTCGTTGGGTATCCAGACTCCGGTTATTACGTTGAGCGTTTAGGCTCTGGTCAGTTTCATTGGGTATCCAGACTCCAGTTTTTACGTTGAGCGTTCAGGCTCCGGCCAGTTTTGTTGGGTATCCAGACTCCGGTTATTATGTTGAGGTTTCAGGCTCCGGTCAGTTTCGTTGGGTATCCAGACTCCGGTTTTTACGTTGAGCGTTCAGGCTCCTGTCAGTTTTGTTGGGTATCCAGACTCTGGTTATTACGTTGAGCGTTCAAACTCCGGTCAGTTTCGTTGGGTATCCAGGCTCTGGTTTTTACGTTGAGCGTTCAGGCTCTAGTCAGTTTCGTTGAGTATCCAGATTCCGGTTATTACGTTGAGCGTTCAGGCTTCGGTCAATTTCGTTGGGTATCCAGACTCCGGTTATTACGTTGAACGTTCAGGCTCCTGTCAGTTTCGTTGGGTATCTAGAATCCGGTTATTAAGTTGAGCGTTAAGGCTCCGGTCAGTTTTGTTGGGTATCCAGACTCCAGTTTTTACGTTGAGCGTTCAGGCTCTGGTCAGTTTTGTTGGGTATCCAGACTCCGGTTATTATATTGAGGGTTCAGGCTCCGGTCAGTTTTGTTGGGTATCCAGGCTTCGGTTATTATGTTGAGCATTCAGGCTTCGTTCAGTTTCGTAGGGTATCCAGACTCCGATTATTACGTTGAGCGTTCAGGCTCCGGTCAGTTTTGTTGGGTATCCAGACTCTGGTTATTACGTTTAGCATTCAGGCTCCGGTCAGTTTCGTTGGATATCCAGACTCCGGTTATTACGTTGAGCGTTCAGGCTCCGGTCAGTTTCGTTGCGTAACCAGACTTCGGTTATTACGTTATTCGTTCAGGCTCCGGTCAGTTTCATTGGGTATCCAGACTCCGGTTTTTACGTTGAGCGTTCAGGCTCCGGTCAGTTTTGTTGTGTATCCAGACTCTGGTTATTACGTTGAGCGTTCAGGCTCCAGTCAGTTTCATTGGGTATCCAAACTCCGGTTATTACGTTGAGCGTTCAGGCTCCGGTCAGTTTCGTTGGGTATCCAGACTTCGGTTATTACGTTGAGCATTCAAGCTCTGGTCAGTTTCATTGGGTATCCAGACTCCGGTTATTACGTTGAGCGTTCAGGCTCCGGTCAGTTTCGTTGGGTATCCAGACTCCGGTTATTACGTTGAACGTTCAGGCTCCGGTCAGTTTCGTTGGGTGTCCAGACTCCAGTTATTACGTTGAGCATTCAGGCTCCGGTCATTTTTGTTGCGCATCCAGACTTCAGTTATTACATTGTGCGTTCAGGCACCGGTCAGTTTCGTTGAGTATCCAGACTCCGGTTATTACGTTGAGCGTTCAGACTCCGTTCAGTTTCGTTGGGTATCCAGACTCCGGTTATTACGTTGAGCGTTCAGGCTCCGGTCAGTTTCGTTGTGTATCCAGATTCTGGTTATTACGCTGAGCGTTCAGGCTCCGGTCAGTTTCGTTGGGTATCCAGACTCTGGTTTTTACGTTGAGCGTTCAGGCTCCTGTCAGTTTTGTTGGGTATCCAGACTCCGGTTATTACGTTGAGCATTCAGGCTCTGGTCAGTTTCGTTGGGTATCCAGACTCCGGTTATTACGTTGAGCGTTCAGGCTCCGGTCAGTTTCGTTGGGTATCCAGACTCCGATTTTTACGTTGAGCGTTCAGGCTCCGGTCAATTTCGTTTGGTATCCAGACTCCGGTTATTACGTTGAGCATTCAGGCTCCGGTCAGTTTCGTTGGGTATCCAGACTCCGGTTATTACGTTAAGCGTTCAGGCTCCTGTCAGTTTCGTTGGGTAACCAGACTCCGGTTATTACGTTGAGCGTTCAGGCTCCGGTCAGTTTCGTTTGGTATCCAGAGTTCAGTTATTACGTTGAGCGTCCAGGCTCCGGTCAGTTTCGTTGGGTATCCAAACTCCGGTTATTACGTTGAGCGTTTAGGCTCCGGTCAGTTTCATTGGGTATCCAGACTCCAGTTTTTACGTTGAGCGTTCAGGCTCCGGCCAGTTTTGTTGGGTATCCAGACTCCGGTTATTATGTTGAGGTTTCAGGCTTCGGTCAGTTTCGTTGGGTATCCAGACTCCGGTTTTTACGTTGAGCGTTCAGGCTCCGGTCAGTTTTGTTGGGTATCCAGACTCTGGTTATTACGTTGAGCGTTCAAACTCCGGTCAATTTCGTTGGGTATCCAGGCTCAGGTTATTACGTTGAGCGTTCAGGCTCCGGTTAGTTTCGTTTGGTATCCAGACTTCAGTTATTACGTTGAGCGTTCAGGCTCTGGTCAGTTTCGTTGAGTATCCAGATTCCGGTTATTACGTTGAGCGTTCAGGCTTCGGTCAATTTCGTTGGGTATCCAGACTCCGGTTATTACGTTGAACGTTCAGGCTCCGGTCAGTTTCGTTGGGTATCCAGACTCTAGTTTTTACGTTGAGCGTTCAGGCTCCGGTCAGTTTTGTTGGGTATCCAGACTCCGGTTATTATGTTGAGGGTTCAGGCTCCGGTCAGTGTTGTTCGGTATCCAGGCTTCGGTTATTATGTTTAGCATTCATGCTTCGTTCAGTTTCGTAGGGTATCCAGACTCCGGTTATTACGTTGAGCGTTCAGGCTCCGGTCAGTTTCGTTGGGTATCCAGGCTCTGGTTATTACGTTGAGCGTTCAGGCTCCGGTTAGTTTCGTTTGGTATCCAGACATCAGTTATTATGTTGAGCGTTTAGGCTTCGGTCAATTTCGTTGGATATCCAGACTCCGGTTATTACGTTGAGCGTTCAGGCTCCGGTCAGTTTCGTTTGGTATCCAGACTTCAGTTATTACGTTGAGCGTTCAGGCTCTGGTCAGTTTCGTTGAGTATCCAGATTCCGGTTATTACATTGAGCGTTCAGGCTTCGGTCAATTTCGTTGGGTATCCAGACTGCGGTTATTACGTTGAACGTTCAGGCTCCGGTCAGTTTCGTTGTGTATCCAGACTCCGGTTATTAAGTTGAGCGTTCAGGCTCCGGTCAGTTTCGTTGGGTATCCAGACTCTAGTTTTTACGTTGAGCGTTCAGGCTCCGGTCAGTTTTGTTGGGTATCCAGACTCCGGTTAATATGTTGAGGGTTCAGGCTCCGGTCAGTGTTGTTGGGTATCCAGGCTTCGGTTACTATGTTGAGCATTCAGGCTTCGTTCAGTTTCGTAGGGTATCCAGACTCCGGTTATTACGTTGAGCGTTCAGGCTCCGGTCAGTTTCGTTGGGTATCCAGACTCTGGTTATTACGTTTAGCGTTCAGGCTCCGGTCAGTTTCGTTGGATATTCAGACTCCGGTTATTACGTTGAGCGTTCAGGCTTCGGTCAGTTTCGTTGCGTATCCAGACTTCGGTTATTGCGTTGATCGTTCAGGCTCCGGTCAGTTTCATTGGGTATCCAGACTCCGATTTTTACGTTGAGCGTTCAGGCTCCGGTCAGTTTTGTTGTGTATCCAGACTTCGGTTATTACGTTGAGCATTCAAGCTCCGGTCAGTTTCGTTGGGTATCCAGACTCCGGTTATTACGTTGAGCGTTCAGTCTCCGGTCAGTTTCGTTGGGTATCCAGACTCCGGTTATTACGTTGAACGTTCAGGCTCCGGTCAGTTTCGTTGGGTGTCCAGACTCCGGTTATTACGTTGAGCATTCAGGGTCCGGTCATTTTCGTTGCGCATCTAGACTCCAGTTATTACATTGTGCGTTCAGGCTCCGGTCAGTTTCGTTGAGTATCCAGACTCCGGTTATTACGTTGAGCGTTCAGACTCCGTTCAGTTTCGTTGGGTATCCAGACTCCGGTTATTACGTTGAGCGTTCAGGCTCCGGTCAGTTTCGTTGTGTATCCAGATTCCGGTTATTACGCTGAGCGTTCAGGCTCCGGTCAGTTTCGTTGGGTATCCAGACTCCGGTTTTCACGTTGAGCGTTCAGGCTCCTGTCAGTTTTGTTGGGTATCCAGACTCCGGTTATTACGTTGAGCATTCAGGCTCCGGTCAGTTTCGTTGAGTATCCAGACTCCGGTTATTACGTTGAGCGTTCAGGCTCCGGTCAGTTTCGTTGGGTATCCAGACTCCGATTTTTACGTTGAGCGTTCAGGCTCCGGTCAATTTCGTTTGGTATCCAGACTCCGGTTATTACGTTGAGCATTCAGGCTCCGGTCAGTTTCGTTGGGTATCCAGACTCCGGTTATTACGTTAAGCGTTCAGGCTCCTGTCAGTTTCGTTGGGTAACCAGACTCCGGTTATTACATTGAGCGTTCAGGCTCCGGTCAGTTTCGTTTGGTATCCAGAGTTCAGTTATTACGTTGAGCGTCCAGGCTCCGGTCAGTTTCGTTGGGTATCCAAACTCCGGTTATTACGTTGAGCGTTTAGGCTCCGGTCAGTTTCATTGGGTATCCAGACTCCAGTTTTTACGTTGAGCGTTCAGGCTCCGGCCAGTTTTGTTGGGTATCCAGACTCCGGTTATTATGTTGAGGTTTCAGGCTTCGGTCAGTTTCGTTGGGTATCCAGACTCCGGTTTTTACGTTGAGCGTTCAGGCTCCGGTCAGTTTTGTTGGGTATCCAGACTCTGGTTATTACGTTGAGCGTTCAAACTCCGGTCAGTTTCGTTGGGTATCCAGGCTCTGGTTATTACGTTGAGCGTTCAGGCTCCGGTTAGTTTCGTTTGGTATCCAGACTTCAGTTATTACGTTGAGCGTTCAGGCTCTGGTCAGTTTCGTTGAGTATCCAGATTCCGGTTATTACGTTGAGCGTTCAGGCTTCGGTCAATTTCGTTGGGTATCCAGACTCCGGTTATTACGTTGAACGTTCAGGCTCCGGTCAGTTTCGTTGGGTATCTAGACTCCGGTTATTAAGTTGAGCGTTCAGGCTCCGGTCAGTTTCGTTGGGTATCCAGACTCCAGTTTTTACGTTGAGCGTTCAGGCTCTGGTCAGTTTTGTTGGGTATCCAGACTCCGGTTATTACGTTGAGCGTTCAGGCTCCGGTCAGTTTCGTTGGGGAGCCAGACTCCGGTTATTACGTTGAGCGTTCAGCCTCCGATTAGTTTCGTTTGGTATCCAGACTTCAGTTATTACGTTGAGCGTTCAGGCTCTGGTTAGTTTCGTTGAGTATCCAGATTTCGGTTATTACGTTGAGCATTCAGGCTTCGGTCAATTTCGTTGGTTATCCAGACTCCGGTTATTACGTTGAACGTTCAGGCTCCGGTCAGTTTCGTTGGGTATCTAGACTCCGGTTATTAAATTTGAGCGTTCAGGCTCCGGTCAGTTTCGTTGGGAATCCAGACTCCGGTCTTTACGTTGAGCGTTCAGGCTCCGGTCAGTTTCGTTGGGTATCCAGACTCCGGTTTTTACGTTGAGCGTTCAGGCTCCGGTCAGTTTCGTTGGGTATCCAGACTCCGGTTTTTACGTTGAGCGTTCAGGCTCTGGTCAGTTTTGTTGGGTATCCAGACTCCGGTTATTATGTTGAGGGTTCAGGCTCCGGTCAGTTTTGTTGGGTATCCAGGCTTCGGTTATTATGTTGAGCATTCAGGCTTCATTCAGTTTCGTAGGGTATCCAGACTCCGATTATTACGTTGAGCGTTCAGGCTCCGGTCAGTTTCCTTGAGTATCCAGACTCTGGTTATTACGTTGAGCGTTCAGGCTCCGTTCAGTTTCGTTGGGTATCCAGACTCCGGTTATTACGTTGAGCGTTCTGGCTCCGTTCAGTTTCGTTGTGTATCCAGATTCCGGTTATTACGCTGAGCGTTCAGGCTCCGGTCAGTTTCGTTGGGTATCCAGACTCCGGTTTTTACGTTGAGCGTTCAGGCTCCTATCAGTTTTGTTGGGTATCCAGACTCCGGTTATTACGTTGAGCATTCAGGCTCCGGTCAGTTTCGTTGGGTATCCAGACTCCGGTTATTGCGTTGAGCGTTCAGGCTCCGGTCAGTTTCGTTGGGTATCCAGACTCCGGTTTTTACGTTGAGCGTTCAGGCTCCGGTCAATTTCGTTGGGTATCCAGACTCTGGTTATTACGTTGAGCATTCAGGCTCCGGTCAGTTTCGTTGGGTATCCAGACTCCGGTTATCACGTTAAGCGTTAAGGCTCCGGTCAGTTTCGTTGGGTAACCAGACTCTGGTTATTACGTTGAGCGTTCAGGCTCCGGTCAGTTTCGTTTGGTATCCAGACTTCAGTTGTTACGTTGAGCGTCCAGGCTCCGGTCAGTTTCGTTGGGTATCCAGACTCCGGTTATTACGTTGAACGTTCAGGCTCCGGTCAGTTTCGTTGGGTGTCCAGACTCCGGTTATTACATTGAGCATTCAGGCTCCGGTCATTTTTGTTGCGCATCCAGACTCCAGTTATTACATTGTGCGTTCAGGCACCGGTCAGTTTCGTTGAGTATCCAGACTCCGGTTATTACGTTGAGCATTCAGGATCCGTTCAGTTTCATTGGGTATCGAGACTCCGATTATTACCTTGAGCATTCAAGCTCCGGTCAGTTTCGTTGGGTATCCAGACTCCGGTTATTACGTTGAGCGTTCAGGCTCCGGTCAGTTTCGTTGGGTATCCAGACTCCGGTTATTACGTTGAACATTCAGGCTCCGGTCAGTTTCGTTGGGTGTCCAGACTCCGGTTATTACGTTGAGCGTTCAGCCTCCGGTTAGTTTCGTTTGGTATCCAGACTTCAGTTATTACGTTGAGCGTTCAGGCTCTGGTTAGTTTCGTTGAGTATCCAGATTTCGGTTATTACGTTGAGCATTCAGGCTTCGGTCAATTTCGTTGGGTATCCAGACTCCGGTTATTACGTTGAACGTTCAGGCTCCGGTCAGTTTCGTTGGGTATCTAGACTCCGGTTATTAAATTTGAGCGTTCAGGCTCCGGTCAGTTTCGTTGGGAATCCAGACTCCGGTTTTTACGTTGAGCGTTCAGGCTCCGGTCAGTTTCGTTGGGTATCCAGACTCCGGTTTTTACGTTGAGCGTTCAGGCTCCGGTAAGTTTCGTTGGGTATCCAGACTCCGGTTTTTACGTTGATCGTTCAGGCTCTGGTCAGTTTTGTTGGGTATCCAGACTCCGGTTATTATGTTGAGGGTTCAGGCTCCGGTCAGTTTTGTTGGGTATCCAGGCTTCGGTTATTATGTTGAGCATTCAGGCTTCATTCAGTTTCGTAGGGTATCCAGACTCCGATTATTACGTTGAGCGTTCAGGCTCCGGTCAGTTTCGTTGAGTATCCAGACTCTGGTTATTACGTTGAGCGTTCAGGCTCCGTTCAGTTTCGTTGGGTATCCAGACTCCGGTTATTACGTTGAGCGTTCAGGCTCCGTTCAGTTTCGTTGTGTATCCAGATTCCGGTTATTACGCTGAGCGTTCAGGCTCCGGTCAGTTTTGTTGGGTATCCAGACTCCGGTTTTTACGATGAGCGTTCAGGCTCCTATCAGTTTTGTTGGGTATCCAGACTCCGGTTATTACGTTGAGCATTCAGGCTCCGGTCAGTTTCGTTGGGTATCCAGACTCCGGTTATTACGTTGAGCGTTCAGGCTCCGGTCAGTTTCGTTGGGTATCCAGACTCCGGTTTTTACGTTGAGCGTTCAGGCTCCGGTCAATTTCGTTGGGTATCCAGACTCCGGTTATTACGTTGAGCATTCAGGCTCCGGTCAGTTTCGTTGGGTATCCAGACTCCGGTTATCACGTTAAGCGTTCAGGCTCCGGTCAGTTTCGTTGGGTAACCAGACTCTGGTTATTACGTTGAGCGTTCAGGCTCCGGTCAGTTTCGTTTGGTATCCAGACTTCAGTTGTTACGTTGAGCGTCCAGGCTCCGGTCAGTTTCGTTGGGTATCCAGACTCCGGTTATTACGTTGAACGTTCATGCTCCGGTCAGTTTCGTTGGGTGTCCAGACTCCGGTTATTACGTTGAGCATTCAGGCTCCGGTCATTTTTGTTGCGCATCCAGACTCCAGTTATTACATTGTGCGTTCAGGCACCGGTCAGTTTCGTTGAGTATCCAGACTCCGGTTATTACGTTGAGCATTCAGGATCCGTTCAGTTTCATTGGGTATCGAGACTCCGGTTATTACGTTGAGCATTCAAGCTCCGGTCAGTTTCGTTGGGTATCCAGACTCCGGTTATTACGTTGAGCGTTCAGGCTCCGGTCAGTTTCGTTGGGTATCCAGACTCCGGTTATTACGTTGAACGTTCAGGCTCCGGTCAGTTTCGTTGGGTGTCCAGACTCCGGTTATTACGTTGAGCATTCAGGCTCCGGTCATTTTCGTTGCGCATCCAGACTCCAGTTATTACATTGTGCGTTCAGGCTCCGGTCAGTTTCGTTGAGTATCCAGACTCCGGTTATTACTTTGAGCGTTCAGGCTCCGTTCAGTTTCGTTGAGTATCCAGACTCCGGTTATTACGTTTAGCGTTCTGGCTCCTGTCAGTTTTTTTGGGTATCCAGACTCCGGTTATTACGTTGAGCATTCAGGCTCCGGTCAGTTTCGTTGGGTATCCAGACTCCGGTTATTACGTTGAGCGTTCAGGCTCCGGTCAGTTTCGTTGGGTATCCAGACTCCAGTTTTTACGTTGAGCGTTCAGGCTCCGGTCAATTTCGTTGGGTATCCAGACTCCGGTTATTACGTTGAGCATTCAGGCTCCGGTCAGTTTCGTTGGGTATCCAGACTCCGGTTATCACGTTAAGCGTTCAGGCTCCGGTCAGTTTCGTTGGGTAACCAGACTCCGGTTATTACGTTGAGCGTTCAGGCTCCGGTCAGTTTCGTTTGGTATCCAGACTTCAGTTATTACGTTGAGCGTCCAGGCTCCGGTCAGGTTCGTTGGGTATCCAGACTCCGGTTATTACGTTGAGCGTTTAGGCTCCGGTCAGTTTCATTGGGTATCCAGAGTCCAGTTTTTATGTTGAGCGTTCAGGCTCCGGCCAGTTTTGTTGGGTATCCAGACTCCGGTTATTATGTTGAGGTTTCAGGCTCCGGTCAGTTTCGTTGGGTATCCAGACTCCGGTTTTTACGTTGAGCGTTCAGGCTCCGGTCAGTTTTGTTGGGTATCCAGACTCTGGTTATTACGTTGAGCGTTCAAACTCCGGTCAGTTTCGTTGGGTATCCAGGCTCTGGTTATTACGTTGAGCGTTTAGGCTCCGGTTAGTTTCGTTTGGTATCCAGACTTCAGTTATTATGTTGAGCGTTTAGGCTCCGGTCAATTTCGTTGGGTATCCAGACTCCGGTTATTACGTTGAGCGTTCAGGCTCCGGTCAGTTTCGTTTGGTATCCAGACTTCAGTTATTACGTTGAGCGTTCAGGCTCTGGTCAGTTTCGTTGAGTATCCAGATTCCGGTTATTACGTTGAGCTTTCAGGCTTCGGTCAATTTCGTTGGGTATCCAGACTCCGGTTATTACGTTGAACGTTCAGGCTCCGGTCAGTTTCGTTGGGTATCCCGACTCCGGTTATTAAATTGAGCGTTCAGGCTCCGGTCAGTTTCGTTGGGTATCCAGACTCTAGTTTTTACGTTGAGCGTTCAGGCTCCGGTCAGTTTTGTTGGGTATCCAGACTCCGGTTATTATGTTGAGGGTTCAGGCTCCGATCAGTTTTGTTGGGTATCCAGGCTTCGGTTATTATGTTGAGCATTCAGGCTTCGTTCAGTTTCGTAGGGTATCCAGACTCCGGTTATTACGTTGAGCGTTCAGGCTCCGGTCAGTTTCGTTGGGTATCCAGACTCTGGTTATTACGTTTAGCGTTCAGGCTCCGGTCAGTTTCGTTGGATATTCAGACTCCGGTTATTACGTTGAGCGTTCAGGCTCCGGTCAGTTTCGTTGCGTATCCAGACTTCGGTGATTGCGTTGATCGTTCAGGCTCCGGTCAGTTTCATTGGGTAACCAGACTCCGGTTTTTACGTTGAGCGTTCAGGCTCCGGTCAGTTTTGTTGTGTATCCAGACTCCGGTTATTACGTTGAGCGTTCAGGCTCCAGTCAGTTTCATTGGGTATCCAAACTCCGCTTCTTACGTTGAGCGTTCAGGCTCCGGTCAGTTTCGTTGGGTATCCAGACTTCGGTTATTACGTTGAGCATTCAAGCTCAGGACAGTTTCGTGGTGTATCCAGACTCCAGTTTTTACGTTGAGCGTTCAGGCTCCGGCCAGTTTTGTTGGGTATCCAGACTCCGGTTATTATGTTGAGGTTTCAGGCTTCGGTTAGTTTCGTTGGGTATCCAGACTCCGGTTTTTACATTGAGCGTTCAGGCTCCGGTCAGTTTTGCTGGGTATCCAGACTCTTGTTATTACGTTGAGCGTTCAAACTCCGGTCAGTTTCGTTGGGTATCCAGGCTCTGGTTATTACGTTGAGCGTTCAGGCTCGGTCAGTTTCGTTTGGTATCCAGACTTCAGTTGTTACGTTGAGCGTCCAGGCTCCGGTCAGTTTCGTTGGGTATCCAGACTCCGGTTATTACGTTGAACGTTCAGGCTCCGGTCAGTTTCGTTGGGTGTCCAGACTCCGGTTATTACGTTGAGCATTCAGGCTCCGGTCATTTTTGTTGCACATCCAGACTCCAGTTATTACATTGTGCGTTCAGGCACCGGTTAGTTTCGTTGAGTATCCAGACTCCGGTTATTACGTTGAGCATTCAGGATCCGTTCAGTTTCATTGGGTATCGAGACTCCGGTTATTACGTTGAGCATTCAAGCTCCGGTCAGTTTCGTTGGGTATCCAGACTCCGGTTATTACGTTGAGCGTTCAGGCTCCGGTCAGTTTCGTTGGGTATCCAGACTCCGGTTATTACGTTGAACGTTCAGGCTCCGGTCAGTTTCGTTGGGTGTCCAGACTCCGGTTATTACGTTGAGCATTCAGGCTCCGGTCATTTTCGTTGCGCATCCAGACTCCAGTTATTACATTGTGCGTTCAGGCTCCGGTCAGTTTCGTTGAGTATCCAGACTCCGGTTATTACGTTGAGCGTTCAGGCTCCGTTCAGTTTCGTTGAGTATCCAGACTCCGGTTATTACGTTTAGCGTTCAGGCTCCTGTCAGTTTTTTTGGGTATCCAGACTCCGGTTATTACGTTGAGCATTCAGGCTCCGGTCAGTTTCGTTGGGTATCCAGACTCCGGTTATTACGTTGAGCGTTCAGGCTCCGGTCAGTTTCGTTGGGTATCCAGACTCCGGTTTTTACGTTGAGCGTTCAGGCTCCGGTCAATTTCGTTGGGTATCCAGACTCCGGTTATTACATTGAGCATTCAGGCTCCGGTCAGTTTCGTTGGGTATCCAGACTCCGGTTATCACGTTAAGCGTTCAGGCTCCGGTCAGTTTCGTTGGGTAACCAGACTCCGGTTATTACGTTGAGCGTTCAGGCTCCGAACAGTTTCGTTTGGTATTCAGACTTCAGTTATTACGTTGAGCGTCCAGGCTCCGGTCAGGTTCGTTGGGTATCCAGACTCCGGTTATTACGTTGAGCGTTTAGGCTCCGGTCAGTTTCATTGGGTATCCAGACTCCAGTTTTTACGTTGAGCGTTCAGGCTCCGGCCAGTTTTGTTGGGTATCCAGACTCCGGTTATTATGTTGAGGTTTCAGGCTCCGGTCAGTTTCGTTGGGTATCCAGACTCCGGTTTTTACGTTGAGCGTTCAGGCTCCGGTCAGTTTTGTTGGGTATCCAGACTCTGGTTATTACGTTGAGCGTTCAAACTCCGGTCAGTTTCGTTGGGTATCCAGGCTCTGGTTATTACGTTGAGCGTTTAGGCTCCGGTTAGTTTCGTTTGGTATCCAGACTTCAGTTATTATGTTGAGCGTTTAGGCTCCGGTCAATTTCGTTGGGTATCCAGACTCCGGTTATTACGTTGAGCGGTCAGGCTCCGGTCAGTTTCGTTTGGTATCCAGACTTCAGTTATTACGTTGAGCGTTGAGGCTCTGGTCAGTTTCGTTGAGTATCCAGATTCCGGTTATTACGTTGAGCGTTCAGGCTTCGGTCAATTTCGTTGGGTATCCAGACTCCGGTTATTACGTTGAACGTTCAGGCTCCGGTCAGTTTCGTTGGGTATCCAGACTCCGGTTATTAAATTGAGCGTTCAGGCTCCGGTCAGTTTCGTTGGGTATCCAGACTCTAGTTTTTACGTTGAGCGTTCAGGCTCCGGTCAGTTTTGTTGGGTATCCAGACTACGGTTATTATGTTGAGGGTTCAGGCTCCGGTCAGTTTTGTTGGGTATCCAGGCTTCGGTTATTATGTTGAGCATTCAGGCTTCGTTCAGTTTCGTAGGGTATTCAGACTCCGGTTATTACGTTGAGCGTTCAGGCTCCGGTCAGTTTCGTTGGGTATCCAGACTCTGGTTATTACGTTTAGCGTTCAGGCTCCGGTCAGTTTCGTTGGATATTCAGACTCCGGTTATTACGTTGAGCGTTCAGGCTCCGGTCAGTTTCGTTGCGTATCCAGACTTCGGTTATTGCGTTGATCGTTCAGGCTCCGGTCAGTTTCATTGGGTAACCAGACTCCGGTTTTTACGTTGAGCGTTCAGGCTCCGGTCAGTTTTGTTGTGTATCCAGACTCCGGTTATTACGTTGAGCGTTCAGGCTCCAGTCAGTCTCATTGGGTATCCAAACTCCGCTTATTACGTTGAGCGTTCAAGCTCCGGTCAGTTTCGTTGGGTATCCAGACTTCGGTTATTACGTTGAGCATTCAAGCTCAGGACAGTTTCGTGGTGTATCCAGACTCCAGTTTTTACGTTGAGCGTTCAGGCTTCGGCCAGTTTTGTTGGGTATCCAGACTCCGGTTATTATGTTGAGGTTTCAGGCTTCGGTCAGTTTCGTTGGGTATCCAGACTCCGGTTTTTACATTGAGCGTTCAGGCTCCGGTCAGTTTTGCTGGGTATCCAGACTCTGGTTATTACGTTGAGCGTTCAAACTCCGGTCAGTTTCGTTGGGTATCCAGGCTCTGGTTATTACGTTGAGCGTTCAGGCTCCGGTTAGTTTCGTTTGGTATCCAGACTTCAGTTATTACGTTGAGCGTTCAGGCTCTGGTCAGTTTCGTTGAGTATCCAGATTCCGGTTATTACGTTGAGCGTTCAGGCTTCGGTCAATTTCGTTGGGTATCCAGACTCCGGTTTTTACGTTGAGCGTTCAGGCTCCGGTCAATTTCGTTGGGTATCCAGACTCCGGTTATTACGTTGAGCATTCAGGCTCCGGTCAGTTTCGTTGGGTATCCAGACTCCGGTTATCACGTTAAGCGTTCAGGCTCCGGTCAGTTTCGTTGGGTAACCAGACTCCGGTTATTACGTTGAGCGTTCAGGCTCCGGTCAGTTTCGTTTGGTATCCAGACTTCAGTTATTACGTTGAGCGTCCAGGCTCCGGTCAGGTTCGTTGGGTATCCAGACTCCGGTTATTACGTTGAGCGTTTAGGCTCCGGTCAGTTTCATTGGGTATCCAGACTCCAGTTTTTACGTTGAGCGTTCAGGCTCCGGCCAGTTTTGTTGGGTATCCAGACTCCGGTTATTATGTTGAGGTTTCAGGCTCCGGTCAGTTTCGTTGGGTATCCAGACTCCGGTTTTTACGTTGAGCGTTCAGGCTCCGGTCAGTTTTGTTGGGTATCCAGACTCTGGTTATTACGTTGAGCGTTCAAACTCCGGTCAGTTTCGTTGGGTATCCAGGCTCTGGTTATTACGTTGAGCGTTTAGGCTCCGGTTAGTTTCGTTTGGTATACAGACTTCAGTTATTATGTTGAGCGTTTAGGCTCCGGTCAATTTCGTTGGGTATCCAGACTCCGGTTATTACGTTGAGCGTTCAGGCTCCGGTCAGTTTCGTTTGGTATCCAGACTTCAGTTATTACGTTGAGCGTTCAGGCTCTGGTCAGTTTCGTTGAGTATCCAGATTCCGGTTATTACGTTGAGCGTTCAGGCTTCGGTCAATTTCGTTGGGTATCCAGACTCCGGTTATTACGTTGAACGTTCAGGCTCCGGTCAGTTTCGTTGGGTATCCAGACTCCGGTTATTAAATTGAGCGTTCAGGCTCCGGTCAGTTTCGTTGGGTATCCAGACTCTAGTTTTTACGTTGAGCGTTCAGGCTCCGGTCAGTTTTGTTGGGTATCCAGACTCCGGTTATTATGTTGAGGGTTCAGGCTCCGGTCAGTTTTGTTGGGTATCCAGGCTTCGGTTATTATGTTGAGCATTCAGGCTTCGTTCAGTTTCGTTGGGTATCCAGACTCCGGTTATTACGTTGAGCGTTCAGGCTCCGGTCAGTTTCGTTGGGTATCCAGACTCTGGTTATTACGTTTAGCGTTCAGGCTCCGGTCAGTTTCGTTGGATATTCAGACTCCGGTTATTACGTTGAGCGTTCAGGCTCCGGTCAGTTTCGTTGCGTATCCAGACTTCGGTTATTGCGTTGATCGTTCAGGCTCCGGTCAGTTTCATTGGGTAACCAGACTCCGGTTTTTACGTTGAGCATTCAGGCTCCGGTCAGTTTTGTTGTGTATCCAGACTCCGGTTATTACGTTGAGCGTTCAGGCTCCAGTCAGTTTCATTGGGTATCCAAACTCCGCTTATTACGTTGAGCGTTCAGGCTCCGGTCAGTTTCGTTGGGTATCCAGACTTCGGTTATTACGTTGAGCATTCAGGCTCCGGCCAGTTTTGTTGGGTATCCAGACTCCGGTTATTATGTTGAGGTTTCAGGCTTCGGTCAGTTTCGTTGGGTATCCAGACTCCGGTTTTTACATTGAGCGTTCAGGCTCCGGTCAGTTTTGCTGGGTATCCAGACTCTGGTTATTACGTTGAGCGTTCAAACTCCGGTCAGTTTCGTTGGGTATCCAGGCTCTGGTTATTACGTTGAGCGTTCAGGCTCCGGTTAGTTTCGTTTGGTATCCAGACTTCAGTTATTACGTTGAGCATTCAGGCTCTGGTCAGTTTCGTTGAGTATCCAGATTCCGGTTATTACGTTGAGCGTTCAGGCTTCGGTCAATTTCGTTGGGTATCCAGACTCCGGTTATTACGTTGAACGTTCAGGCTCCGGTCAGTTTCGTTGGGTATGCAGACTCCGGTTATTAAGTTGAGCGTTCAGGCTCCGGTCAGTTTCGTTGGGTATCCAGACTCCAGTTTTTACGTTGAGCGTTCAGGCTCCGGTCAATTTCGTTGGGTATCCAGACTCCGGTTATTACGTTGAGCATTCAGGCTCCGGTCAGTTTCGTTGGGTATCCAGACTCCGGTTATCACGTTAAGCGTTCAGGCTCCGGTCAGTTTCGTTGGGTAACCAGACTCCGGTTATTACGTTGAGCGTTCAGGCTCCGGTTAGTTTCGTTTGGTATCCAGACTTCAGTTATTACGTTGAGCGTCCAGGCTCCGGTCAGGTTCGTTGGGTATCCAGACTCCGGTTATTACGTTGAGCGTTTAGGCTCCGGTCAGTTTCATTGGGTATCCAGACTCCAGTTTTTACGTTGAGCGTTCAGGCTCCGGCCAGTTTTGTTGGGTATCCAGACTCCGGTTATTATGTTGAGGTTTCAGGCTCCGGTCAGTTTCGTTGGGTATCCAGACTCCGGTTTTTACGTTGAGCGTTCAGGCTCCGGTCAGTTTTGTTGGGTATCCAGACTCTGGTTATTACGTTGAGCGTTCAAACTCCGGTCAGTTTCGTTGGGTATCCAGGCTCTGGTTATTACGTTGAGCGTTTAGGCTCCGGTTAGTTTCGTTTGGTATCCAGACTTCAGTTATTATGTTGAGCGTTTAGGCTCCGGTCAATTTCGTTGGGTATCCAGACTCCGGTTATTACGTTGAGCGTTCAGGCTCCGGTCAGTTTCGTTTGGTATCCAGACTTCAGTTATTACGTTGAGCGTTCAGGCTCTGGTCAGTTTCGTTGAGTATCCAGATTCCGGTTATTACGTTGAGCGTTCAGGCTTCGGTCAATTTCGTTGGGTATCCAGACTCCGGTTATTACGTTGAACGTTCAGGCTCCGGTCAGTTTCGTTGGGTATCCAGACTCCGGTTATTAAATTGAGCGTTCAGGCTCCGGTCAGTTTCGTTGGGTATCCAGACTCTAGTTTTTACGTTGAGCGTTCAGGCTCCGGTCAGTTTTGTTGGGTATCCAGACTCCGGTTATTATGTTGAGGGTTCAGGCTCCGGTCAGTTTTGTTGGGTATCCAGGCTTCGGTTATTATGTTGAGCATTCAGGCTTCGTTCAGTTTCGTAGGGTATCCAGACTCCGGTTATTACGTTGAGCGTTCAGGCTCCGGTCAGTTTCGTTGGGTATCCAGACTCTGGTTATTACGTTTAGCGTTCAGGCTCCGGTCAGTTTCGTTGGATATTCAGACTCCGGTTATTACGTTGAGCGTTTAGGCTCCGGTCAGTTTCGTTGCGTATCCAGACTTCGGTTATTGCGTTGATCGTTCAGGCTCCGGTCAGTTTCATTGGGTAACCAGACTCCGGTTTTTACGTTGAGCGTTCAGGCTCCGGTCAGTTTTGTTGTGTATCCAGATTCCGGTTATTACGTTGAGCGTTCAGGCTCCAGTCAGTTTCATTGGGTATCCAAACTCCGCTTATTACGTTGAGCGTTCAGGCTCCGGTCAGTTTCGTTGGGTATCAGGACTTCGGTTATTACGTTGAGCATTCAAGCTCAGGACAGTTTCGTGGTGTATCCAGACTCTAGTTTTTACGTTGAGCGTTCAGGCTCCGGCCAGTTTTGTTGGGTATCCAGACTCCGGTTATTATGTTGAGGTTTCAGGCTTCGGTCAGTTTCGTTGGGTATCCAGACTCCGGTTTTTACATTGAGCGTTCAGGCTCCGGTCAGTTTTGCTGGGTATCCAGACTCTGGTTATTACGTTGAGCGTTCAAACTCCGGTCAGTTTCGTTGGGTATCCAGGCTCTGGTTATTACGTTGAGCGTTCAGGCTCCGGTTAGTTTCGTTTGGTATCCAGACTTCAGTTATTACGTTGAGCGTTCAGGCTCTGGTCAGTTTCGTTGAGTATCCAGATTCCGGTTATTACGTTGAGCGTTCAGGCTTCGGTCAATTTCGTTGGGTATCCAGACTCCGGTTATTACGTTGAACGTTCAGGCTCCGGTCAGTTTCGTTGGGTATCCAGACTCCGGTTATTAAGTTGAGCGTTCAGGCTCCGGTCAGTTTCGTTGGGTATCCAGACTCCAGTTTTTACGTTGAGCGTTCAGGCTCTGGTCAGTTTTGTTGGGTATCCAGACTCCGGTTATTACGTTGAGCGTTCAGGCTCCGGTCAGTTTCGTTGGGTATCCAGACTCCGGTTATTACGTTGAGCGTTCAGCCTCCGGTCAGTTTCGTTTGGTATCCAGACTTCAGTTATTACGTTGAGCGTTCAGGCTCTGGTTAGTTTCGTTGAGTATCCAGATTCCGGTTATTACGTTGAGCATTCAGGCTTCGGTCAATTTCGTTGGGTATCCAGACTCCGGTTATTACGTTGAACGTTCAGGCTCCGGTCAGTTTCGTTGGGTATCCAGACTCCGGTTATTAAATTTGAGCGTTCAGGCTCCGGTCAGTTTCGTTGGGAATCTAGACTCCAGTTTTTACGTTGAGCGTTCAGGCTCTGGTCAGTTTTGTTGGGTATCCAGACTCCGGTTATTATGTTGAGGGTTCAGGCTCCGGTCAGTTTTGTTGGGTATCCAGGCTTCGGTTATTATGTTGAGCATTCAGACTTCATTCAGTTTCGTAGGGTATCCAGACTCCGATTATTACGTTGAGCGTTCAGGCTCCGGTCAGTTTTGTTGGGTATCCAGACTCTGGTTATTACGTTTAGCGTTCAGGCTCCGGTCAGTTTCGTTGGATATTCAGACTTCGGTTATTACGTTGAGCGTTCAGGCTTCGGTCAATTTCGTTGGGTATCCAGACTCCGCTTATTACGTTGAACGTTCAGGCTCCGGTCAGTTTCGTTGGGTATCCAGACTCCGGTTATTAAATTGAGCGTTCAGGCTCCAGTCAGTTTCGTTGGGTATCCAGACTCTAGTTTTTACGTTGAGCGTTCAGGCTCCGGTCAATTTCGTTGGGTATCCATACTCCGGTTATTACGTTGAGAATTCAAGCTCAGGACAGTTTCGTGGTGTATCCAGGCTTCAGTTTTTACGTTGAGCGTTCAGGCTCCGGCCAGTTTTGTTGGGTATCCAGACTCCGGTTATTATGTTGAGGTTTCAGGCTCCGGTCAGTTTCGTTGGGTATCCAGACTCCGGTTTTTACGTTGAGCGTTCAGGCTCCGGTCAGTTTTGTTGGGTGTCCAGACTCCGGTTTTTACGTTGAGCATTCAGGCTCCAGTCATTTTCGTTGGGTATCCAGACTCTGGTTATTACAATGTGCGTTAAGGCTCCGGTCAGTTTCGTTTGGTATCCAGACTTCAGTTATTACGTTGAGCTTTCAGGCTCTGGTCAGTTTCGTTGAGTATCCAGATTCCGGTTATTACGTTGAGCGTTCAGGCTTCGGTCAATTTCGTTGGGTATCCAGACTCCGGTTATTACGTTGAACGTTCAGGCTCCGGTCAGTTTCGTTGGGTATCCAGACTCCGGTTATTAAATTGAGCGTTCAGGCTCCGGTCAGTTTCGTTGGGTATCCAGACTCCAGTTTTTACGTTGAGCGTTCAGGCTCTGGTCAGTTTTGTTGGGTATCCAGACTCCGGTTATTACGTTGAGCGTTCAGGCTCCGGTCAGTTTCGTTGGGTATCCAGACTCCGGTTATTACGTTGAGCGTTCAGCCTCCGGTCAGTTTCGTTTGGTATCCAGACTTCAGTTATTACGTTGAGCGTCCAGGCTCCGGTCAGGTTCGTTGGGTATCCAGACTCCGGTTATTACGTTGAGCGTTTAGGCTCCGGTCAGTTTCATTGGGTATCCAGACTCCAGTTTTTACGTTGAGCGTTCAGGCTCCGGCCAGTTTTGTTGGGTATCCAGACTCCGGTTATTATGTTGAGGTTTCAGGCTCCGGTCAGTTTCGTTGGGTATCCAGACTCCGGTTTTTACGTTGAGCGTTCAGGCTCCGGTCAGTTTTGTTGGGTATCCAGACTCTGGTTATTACGTTGAGCGTTCAAACTCCGGTCAGTTTCGTTGGGTATCCAGGCTCTGGTTATTACGTTGAGCGTTCAGGCTCCGGTCAGTTTCGTTGGGAATCCAGACTCCAGTTTTTACGTTGAGCGTTCAGGCTCTGGTCAGTTTTGTTGGGTATCCAGACTCCGGTTATTACGTTGAGGGTTCAGGCTCCGGTCAGTTTCGTTGGGTGTCCAGACTCCGGTTATTACGTTGAGCATTCAGGCTCCGGTCATTTTCGTTGCGCATCCAGACTCCAGTTATTACATTATGCGTTCAGGCTCCGGTCAGTTTCGTTGAGTATCCAGACTCCGGTTATTACGTTAAGCGTTCAGGCTCCGTTCAGTTTCGTTGAGTATCCAGACTCCGGTTATCACGTTGAGCGTTCAGGCTCCTGTCAGTTTTTTTGGGTATCCAGACTCCGGTTATTACGTTGAGCATTCAGGCTCCGGTCAGTTTCGTTGGGTATCCAGACTCCGGTTATTATGTTGAGGTTTCAGGCTCCGGTCAGTTTCGTTGGGTATCCAGACTCTGGTTTTTACGTTGAGCGTTCAGGCTCCGGTCAGTTTTGTTGGGTATCCAGAGTCTGGTTATTACGTTGAGCGTTCAAACTCCGGTCAATTTCGTTGGGTATCCAGGCTCTGGTTATTACGTTGAGCGTTTAGGCTCCGGTTAGTTTCGTTTGGTATCCAGACTTCAGTTATTATGTTGAGCGTTTAGGCTCCGGTCAATTTCGTTGGGTATCCAGACTCCGGTTATTACGTTGAGCGTTCAGGCTCCGGTCAGTTTCGTTTGGTATCCAGACTTCAGTTATTACGTTGAGCGTTCAGGCTCTGGTCAGTTTCGTTGAGTATCCAGATTGCGGTTATTACGTTGAGCGTTCAAGCTTCGGTCAATTTCGTTGGGTATCCAGACTCCGGTCATTACGTTGAACGTTCAGGCTCCGGTCAGTTTCGTTGGGTATCCAGACTCCGGTTATTAAATTGAGCGTTCAGGCTCCGGTCAGTTTCGTTGGGTATCCAGACTCTAGTTTTTACGTTGAGCGTTCAGGCTCCGGTCAGTTTTGTTGGGTATCCATACTCCGGTTATTATGTTGAGGGTTCAGGCTCCGGTCAGTTTTGTTGGGTATCCAGGCTTCGGTTATTATGTTGAGCATTCAGGCTTCGTTCAGTTTCGTAGGGTATCCAGACTCCGGTTATTACGTTGAGCGTTCAGGCTCCGGTCAGTTTCGTTGGGTATCCAGACTCTGGTTATTACGTTTAGCGTTCAGGCTCCGGTCAATTTCGTTAGATATTCAGACTCCGGTTATTACGTTGAGCGTTCAGACCCCGGTCAGTTTCGTTGCGTATCCAGACTTCGGTTATTGCGTTGATCGTTCAGGCTCCGGTCAGTTTCATTGGGTATCCAGACTCCGGTTTTTACGTTGAGCGTTCAGGCTCCGGTCAGTTTTGTTTTGTATCCAGACTCCGGTTATTACGTTGAGCGTTCAGGCTCCAGTCTGTTTCATTGGGTATCCAAACTCCGCTTATTACGTTGAGCGTTCAGGCTCCGGTCAATTTCGTTGGGTATCCAGACTTCGGTTATTACGTTGAGAATTCAAGCTCAGGACAGTTTCGTGGTGTATCCAGACTCCAGTTTTTACGTTGAGCGTTCAGGCTCCGGCCAGTTTTGTTGGGTATCCAGACTCCGGTTATTATGTTGAGGTTTCAGGCTCCGGTCAGTTTCGTTGGGTATCCAGACTCCGGTTTTTACGTTGAGCGTTCAGGCTCCGGTCAGTTTTGTTGGGTATCCAGACTCTGGTTATTACGTTGAGCGTTCAAACTCCGGTCAGTTTCGTTGGGTATCCAGGCTCTGGTTATTACGTTGAGCGTTCAGGCTCCGGTTAGTTTCGTTTGGTATCCAGACTTCAGTTATTACGTTGAGCTTTCAGGCTCTGGTCAGTTTCGTTGAGTATCCAGATTCCGGTTATTACGTTGAGCGTTCAGGCTTCGGTCAATTTCGTTGGGTATCCAGACTCTGGTTATTACGTTGAACGTTCAGGCTCCGGTCAGTTTCGTTGGGTATCCAGACTCCGGTTATTAAATTGAGCGTTCAGGCTCCGGTCAGTTTCGTTGGGTATCCAGACTCCAGTTTTTACGTTGAGCGTTCAGGCTCTGGTCAGTTTTGTTGGGTATCCAGACTCCGGTTATTACGTTGAGCGTTCAGGCTCCGGTCAGTTTCGTTGGGTATCCAGACTCCGGTTATTACGTTGAGCGTTCAGCCTCCGGTCAGTTTCGTTTGGTATCCAGACTTCAGTTATTACGTTGAGCGTCCAGGCTCCGGTCAGGTTCGTTGGGTATCCAGACTCCGGTTATTACGTTGAGCGTTTAGGCTCCGGTCAGTTTCATTGGGTATCCAGACTCCAGTTTTTACGTTGAGCGTTCAGGCTCCGGCCAGTTTTGTTGGGTATCCAGACTCCGGTTATTATGTTGAGGTTTTAGGCTCCGGTCAGTTTCGTTGGGTATCCAGACTCCGGTTTTTACGTTGAGCGTTCAGGCTCCGGTCAGTTTTGTTGGGTATCCAGACTCTGGTTATTACGTTGAGCGTTCAAACTCCGGTCAGTTTCGTTGGGTATCCAGGCTCTGGTTATTACGTTGAGCGTTCAGGCTCCGGTCAGTTTCGTTGGGAATCCAGACTCCAGTTTTTACGTTGAGCGTTCAGGCTCTGGTCAGTTTTGTTGGGTATCCAGACTCCGGTTATTATGTTGAGGGTTCAGGCTCCGGTCAGTTTTGTTGGGTATCCAGGCTTCGGTTATTATGTTGAGCATTCAGGCTTCATTCAGTTTCGTAGGGTATCCAGACTCCGATTATTACGTTGAGCGTTCAGGCTCCGGTCAGTTTTGTTGGGTATCCAGACTCTGGTTATTACGTTTAGCGTTCAGGCTCCGGTCAGTTTCGTTGGATATTCAGACTTCGGTTATTACGTTGAGCGTTCAGGCTTCGGTCAATTTCGTTGGGTATCCAGACTCCGGTTATTACGTTGAATGTTCAGGCTCCGGTCAGTTTCGTTGGGTATCCAGACTCCGGTTATTAAATTGAGCGTTCAGGCTCCGGTCAGTTTCGTTGGGTATCCAGACTCTAGTTTTTACGTTGAGCGTTCAGGCTCCGGTCAGTTTTGTTGGGTATCCATACTCCGGTTATTATGTTGAGGGTTCAGGCTCCGGTCAGTTTTGTTGGGTATCCAGGCTTCGGTTATTATGTTGAGCATTCAGGCTTCGTTCAGTTTCGTAGGGTATCCAGACTCCGACTATTACGTTGAGCGTTCAGGCTCCGGTCAGTTTCGTTGGGTATCCAGACTCCGGTTATTACGTTGAGCATTCAGGCTCCGGTTAATTTCGTTGGGTGTCCAGACTCCGGTTTTTACGTTGAGCATTCAGGCTCCAGTCATTTTCGTTGCGCATCCAGACTCCAGTTATTACATTGTGTGTTCAGGCTCCGGTCAGTTTCGTTGAGTATCCAGACTCTGGTTATTACGTTGAGCGTTCAGGCTCCGTTCAGTTTCGTTGGGTATCCAGACTCCGGTTATTACGTTGAGCATTCAGGCTCCGTTCAGTTTCGTTGTGTATCCAGATTCCGGTTATTACGCTGAGCGTTCAGGCTCCGGTCAGTTTCGTTGGGTATCCAGACTCCGGTTTTTACGTTGAGCGTTCAGGCTCCTATCAGTTTTGTTGGGTATCCAGACTCCGGTTATTACGTTGAGCATTCAGGCTCCGGTCAGTTTCGTTGGGTATCCAGACTCCGGTTATTACGTTGAGCGTTCAGGCTCCGGTCAGTTTCGTTGGGTATCCAGACTCCGATTTTTACGTTGAGCGTTCAGGCTCCGGTCAATTTCGTTGGGTATCCAGACTCCGGTTATTACGTTGAGCATTCAGGCTCCGGTCAGTTTCGTTGGGTATCCAGACTCCGGTTATCACGTTAAGCGTTCAGGCTCCGGTCAGTTTCGTTGGGTAACCAGACTCCGGTTATTACGTTGAGCGTTCAGGCTCCGGTCAGTTTCGTTTGGTATCCAGACTTCAGTTGTTACGTTGAGCGTCCAGGCTCCGGTTAGTTTCGTTGGGTATCCAGACTCCGGTTATTACGTTGAACGTTCAGGCTCCGGTCAGTTTCGTTGGGTGTCCAGACTCCGGTTATTACGTTGAGCATTCAGGCTCCGGTCATTTTTGTTGTGCATCCAAACTCCAGTTATTACATTGTGCGTTCAGGCACCGGTCAGTTTCGTTGAGTATCCAGACTCCGGTTATTACGTTGAGCATTCAGGATCCGTTCAGTTTCATTGGGTATCCAGACTCCAGTTATTACGTTGAGCGTTCAGGCTCCGGTCAGTTTCGTTGGGTATCTAGACTCCGGTTATTACGTTGAACGTTCAGGCTCCGAACAGTTTCGTTGGGTGTCCAGACTCCGGTTATTACGTTGAGCATTCAGGCTCCGGTCATTTTCGTTGTGCATCCAGACTCCAGTTATTACATTGTGCGTTCAGGCTCCGGTCAGTTTCGTTGAGTATCCAGACTCCGGTTATTACGTTGAGCGTTCAGGCTCCGTTCAGTTTCGTTCAGTATCCAGAGTCCGGTTATTACGTTGAGCGTTCAGGCTCCTGCCAGTTTTTTTGGGTATCCAGACTCCGGTTATTATGTTGAGCATTCAGGCTCCGGTCAGTTTCGTTGGGTATAAAGACTCCGGTTATTATGTTGAGGTTTCAGGCTCCGGTCAGTTTCGTTGGGTATCCAGACTCTGGTTTTTACGTTGAGCGTTCAGGCTCCGGTCAGTTTTGTTGGTTATCCAGAGTCTGGTTATTACGTTGAGCGTTCAAACTCCGGTCAGTTTCGTTGGGTATCCAGGCTCTGGTTATTACGTTGAGTGTTTAGGCTCCGGTTAGTTTCGTTTGGTATCCAGACTTCAGTTATTATGTTGAGCGTTTAGGCTCCGGTCAATTTCCTTGGGTATCCAGACTCCGGTTATTACGTTGAGCGTTCAGGCTCCGGTCAGTTTCGTTTGGTATCCAGACTTCAGTTATTACGTTGAGCGTTCAGGCTCTGGTCAGTTTTGTTGAGTATCCAGATTGCGGTTATTACGTTGAGCGTTCAGGCTTCGGTCAATTTCGTTGGGTATCCAGACTCCGGTTATTACGTTGAACGTTCAGGCTCCGGTCAGTTTCGTTGGGTATCCAGACTCCGGTTATTAAATTGAGCGTTCAGGCTCCGGTCAGTTTCGTTGGGTATCCAGACTCTAGTTTTTACGTTGAGCGTTCAGGCTCCGGTCAGTTTTGTTGGGTATCCATACTCCGGTTATTATGTTGAGGGTTCAGGCTCCGGTCAGTTTTGTTGGGTATCCAGGCTTCGGTTATTATGTTGAGCATTCAGGCTTCGTTCAGTTTCGTAGGGTATCCAGACTCCGGTTATTACGTTGAGCGTTCAGGCTCCGGTCAGTTTCGTTGGGTATCCAGACTCTGGTTATTACGTTTAGCGTTCAGGCTCCGGTCAGTTTCGTTGGATATTCAGACTCCGGTTATTACGTTGAGCGTTCAGGCTCCGGTCAGTTTCGTTGCGTATCCAGACTTCGGTTATTGCATTGATCGTTCAGGCTCCGGTCAGTTTCATTGGGTATCCAGACTCCGGTTTTTACGTTGAGCGTTCAGGCTCCGGTCAGTTTTGTTTTGTATCCAGACTCCGGTTATTACGTTGAGCGTTCAGGCTCCAGTCAGTTTCATTGGGTATGCAAACCCCGCTTATTACGTTGAGCGTTCAGGCTCCGGTAAGTTTCGTTGGGTATCCAGACTTCGGTTATTACGTTGAGCATTCAAGCTCAGGACAGTTTCGTGGTGTATCCAGACTCCAGTTTTTACGTTGAGCGTTCAGGCTCCGGCCAGTTTTGTTGGGTATCCAGACTCCGGTTATTATGTTGAGGTTTCAGGCTTCGGTCAGTTTCGTTGGGTATCCAGATTCCGGTTTTTACGTTGAGCGTTCAGGCTCTGGTCAGTTTTATTGGGTATCCAGACTCTGGTTATTACGTTGAGCGTTCAAACTCCGGTCAGTTTCGTTGGATATCCAGGCTCTGGTTATTACGTTGAGCGTTCAGGCTCCGGTTAGTTTCGTTTGGTATCCAGACTTCAGTTATTACGTTGAGCGTTCAGGCTCTGGTCAGTTTCGTTGAGTATCCAGATTCCGGTTATTACGTTGAGCGTTCAGGCTTCGGTCAATTTCGTTGGGTATCCAGACTCCGGTTATTACGTTGAACGTTCAGGCTCCGGTCAGTTTCGTTGGGTATCCAAACTCCGGTTATTAAGTTGAGCGTTCAGGCTCCGGTCAGTTTCGTTGGGTATCCAGACTTCAGTTTTTACGTTGAGCGTTCAGGCTCTGGTCAGTTTTGTTGGGTATCCAGACTCCGGTTATTACGTTGAGCGTTCAGGCTCCGGTCAGTTTCGTTGGGTATCCAGACTCCGGTTATTACGTTGAGCGTTCAGCCTCCGGTCAGTTTCGTTTGGTATCCAAACTTCAATTATTACGTTGAGCGTCCAGGCTCCGGTCAGGTTCGTTGGGTATCCAGACTCCGGTTATTACGTTGAGCGTTTAGGCTCCGGTCAGTTTCATTGGGTATCCAGACTCCAGTTTTTACGTTGAACGTTCAGGCTCCGGCCAGTTTTGTTGGGTATCCAGACTCCGGTTATTATGTTGAGGTTTCAGGCTCCGGTCAGTTTCGTTGGGTATCCAGACTCCGGTTTTTACGTTGAGCGTTCAGGCTCCGGTCAGTTTTGTTGGGTATCCAGACTCTGGTTATTACGTTGAGCGTTCAAACTCCGGTCAGTTTCGTTGGGTATCCAGGCTCTGGTTATTACGTTGAGCGTTTAGGCTCCGGTTAGTTTCGTTTGGTATCCAGACTTCAGTTATTATGTTGAGCGTTTAGGCTCCGGTCAATTTCGTTGGGTATCCAGACTCCGGTTATTACGTTGAGCGTTCAGGCTCCGGTCAGTTTCGTTTGGTATCCAGACTTCAGTTATTACGTTGAGCGTTCAGGCTCTGGTCAGTTTCGTTGAGTATCCAGATTCCGGTTATTACGTTGAGCGTTCAGGCTTCGGTCAATTTCGTTGGGTATCCAGACTCTGGTTATTACGTTGAACGTTTAGGCTCCGGTCAGTTTCGTTGGGTATCCAGACTCCGGTTATTAAATTGAGCGTTCAGGCTCCGGCCAGTTTCGTTGGGTATCCAGACTCTAGTTTTTACGTTGAGCGTTCAGGCTCCGGTCAGTTTTGTTGGGTATTCAGACTCCGGTTATTATGTTGAGGGTTCAGGCTCCGGTCAGTTTTGTTGGGTATCCAGGCTTCGGTTATTATGTTGAGCATTCAGGCTTCGTTCAGTTTCGTAGGGTATCCAGACTCCGGTTATTACGTTGAGCGTTCAGGCTCCGGTCAGTTTCGTTGGGTATCCAGACTCTGGTTATTACGTTTAGCGTTCAGGCTCCGGTCAGTTTCGTTGGATATTCAGACTCCGGTTATTACGTTGAGCGTTCAGGCTCCGGTCAGTTTCGTTGCGTATCCAGACTTCGGTTATTGCGTTGATCGTTCAGGCTCCGGTCAGTTTCATTGGGTATTCAGACTCCGGTTTTTACGTTGAGCGTTCAGGCTCCGGTCAGTTTTGTTGTGTATCCAGACTCCGGTTATTACGTTGAGCGTTCAGGCTCCAGTCAGTTTCATTGGGTATCCAAACTCCGCTTATTACGTTGAGCGTTCAGGCTCCGGTCAGTTTCGTTGGGTATCCAGACTTCGGTTATTACGTTGAGCATTCAAGCTCAGGACAGTTTCGTGGTGTATCCAGACTCCAGTTTTTACGTTGAGCGTTCAGTCTCCGGCCAGTTTTGTTGGGTATCCAGACTCCAGTTATTACGTTGAGCGTTCAGGCTTCGGTCAATTTCGTTGGGTATCCAGACTCCGGTTATTACGTTGAACGTTCAGGCTCCGGTCAGTTTCGTTGGGTATCCAGACTCCGGTTATTAAGTTGAGCGTTCAGGCTCCGGTCAGTTTCGTTGGGTATCCAGGCTCTGGTTATTACGTTGAGCGTTCAGGCTCTGGTCAGTTTTGTTGGGTATCCAGACTCCGGTTATTATGTTGAGCGTTCAGGCTCCGGTCAGTTTCGTTGGGTATCCAGACTCCGGTTATTACGTTGAGCGTTCAGCCTCCGGTCAGTTTCGTTTTGTATCCAGACTTAAGTTATTACGTTGAGCGTTCAGGCTCTGGGTAGTTTCGTTGAGTATCCAGATTCTTGTTATTACGTTGAGCATTCAGGCTTCGGTCAATTTCGTTGGGTATCCTGACTCCGGTTATTACGTTGAGCGTTCAGGCTCCGGTCAGTTTCGTTGGGAATCCAGACTCCAGTTTTTACGTTGAGCGTTCAGGCTCTGGTCAGTTTTGTTGGGTATCCAGACTCTGGTTATTACGTTTAGCGTTCAGGCTCCGGTCAGTTTCGTTGGATATTCAGACTTCGGTTATTACGTTGAGCGTTCAGGCTCCGGTCAGTTTCGTTGCGTATCCAGACCTCGGTTATTACGTTGATCGTTCAGGCTCCGGTCAGTTTCATTGGGTATCCAGACTCCGGTTTTTACGTTGAGCGTTCAGGCTCCGGTCAGTTTTGTTGTGTATCCAGACTCCGGTTATTACGTTGAGCGTTCAGGCTCCAGTCAGTTTCATTGGGTATCCAAACTCCGGTTATTACGTTGAGCGTTCAGGCTCCGGTCAGTTTCGTTGGGTATCCAGACTTCGGTTATTACGTTGAGCATTCAAGCTCCGGTCAGTTTCGTTGGGTATCCAGACTCCGGTTATTACGTTGAGCGTTCAGACTCCGGTCAATTTCGTTGGGTATCCAGACTCCGGTTATTACGTTGAACGTTCAGGCTCCGTTTAATTTCGTTGGGTGTCCAGACTCCGGTTTTTACGTTGAGCATTCAGGCTCCGGTCATTTTTGTTTCGCATCCAGACTCCAGTTATTACATTGTGCGTTCAGGCTCCGGTCAGTTTCGTTGAGTATCCAGACTCTAGTTATTACGTTGAGCGTTCAGGCTCCGTTCAGTTTCGTTGGGTATCCAGACTCCGGTTATTACGTTGAGCGTTCAGGCTCCGTTCAGTTTCGTTGTGTATCCAGATTCCGGTTATTACGCTGAGCGTTCAGGCTCCGGTCAGTTTCGTTGGGTATCCAGACTCCGGTTTTTACGTTGAGCGTTCAGGCTCCTGTCAGTTTTGTGGGGTATCCAGACTCCGGTTATTACATTGAGCATTCAGGCTCCGGTCAGCTTCGTTGGGTATCCATACTCCGGTTATTACGTTGAGCGTTCAGGCACCGGTCAGTTTCGTTGGGTATCCAGACTCCGGTTTTTACGTTGAGCGTTCAGGCTCCGGTCAATTTCGTTGGGTATCCAGACTCCGGTTATTACGTTGAGCATTCAGGCTCCGGTCAGTTTCGTTGGGTATCCAGACTCCGGTTATCACGTTAAGCGTTCAGGCTCCGGTCAGTTTCGTTGGGTAACCAGACTCCGGTTATTACGTTGAGCGTTCAGGCTCCGGTCAGTTTCGTTTGGTATCCAGACTTCAGTTGTTACGTTGAGCGTCCAGGCTCCGGTCAGTTTCGTTGGGTATCCAGACTCCGGTTATTACGTTGAACGTTCAGGCTCCGGTCAGTTTCGTTGGGTGTCCAAACTCTGGTTATTACGTTGAGCATTCAGGCTCCGGTCATTTTTGTTGCGCATCCAGACTCCAGTTATTACATTGTGCGTTCAGGCACCGGTCAGTTTCGTTGAGTATCCAGACTCCGGTTATTACGTTGAGCATTCAGGATCCGTTCAGTTTCATTGGGTATCCAGACTCTGGTTAATACGTTGAGCATTCAAGCTCCGGTCAGTTTCGTTGGGTATCCAGACTCCGGTTATTACGTTGAGCATTCAGGCTCCAGTCAGTTTCGTTGGGTATCCAGACTCCGGTTATTACGTTGAGCATTCAGGCTCCAGTCAGTTTCGTTGGGTATCCAGACTCCGGTTATTACGTTGAACGTTCAGGCTCCGGTCAGTTTCGTTGGGTGTCCAGACTCCGGTTATTACGTTGAGCATTCAGGCTCCGGTCATTTTCGTTGCGCATCCAGACTCCAGTTATTACATTGTGCGTTCAGGCTCCGGTCAGTTTTGTTGAGTATCCAGACTCCGGTTATTACGTTGAGTGTTCAGGCTCCGTTCAGTTTCGTTGAGTATCCAGACTCCGGTTATTACGTTGAGCGTTCAGGCTCCTGTCAGTTTTTTTGGGTATCCAGACTCCAGTTTTTACGTTGAGCGTTCAGGCTCCGACCAGTTTTGTTGGGTATCCAGACTCCGGTTATTATGTTGAGGTTTCAGGCTCCGGTCAGTTTCGTTGGGTATCCAGACTCCGGTTTTTACGTTGAGCGTTCAGGCTCCGGTCATTTTTGTTGGGTATCCAGACTCTGGTTATTACGTTGAGCGTTTAAACTCCGGTCAGTTTCGTTGGGTATCCAGGCTCTGGTTATTACGTTGAGCGTTTAGGCTCCGGTTAGTTTCGTTTGGTATCCAGACTTCAGTTATTATGTTGAGCGTTTAGGCTCCGGTCAATTTCGTTGGGTATCCAGACTCCGGTTATTACGTTGAGCGTTCAGGCTCCGGTCAGTTTCGTTTGGTATCCAGACTTCAGTTATTACGTTGAGCATTCAGGCTCTGGTCAGTTTCGTTGAGTATCCAGATTCCGGTTATTACGTTGAGCGTTCAGGCTTCGGTCAGTTTCGTTGGGTATCCAGACTCCGGTTATTACGTTGAACGTTCAGGCTCCGGTCAGTTTCGTTGGGTATCCAGACTCCGGTTATTAAATTGAGCATTCAGGCTCTGGTCAGTTTCGTTGGGTATCCAGACTCTAGTTTTTACGTTGAGCGTTCAGGCTCCGGTCAGTTTTGTTGGGTATCCAGACTCTGGTTTTTATGTTGAGGGTTCAGGCTCCGGTCAGTTTTGTTGGGTATCCAGGCTTCGGTTATTATTTTGAGCATTCAGGCTTCGTTCAGTTTCGTAGGGTATCCAGACTCCGGTTATTACGTTGAGCGTTCAGGCTCCGGTCAATTTCGTTGGGTATCCAGACTCTGGTTATTACGTTTAGCGTTCAGGCTCCGGTCAGTTTCGTTGGATATTCAGACTCCGGTTATTACGTTGAGCGTTCAGGCTCCGGTCAGTTTCGTTGCGTATCCAGACTTCGGTTATTGCGTTGATCGTTCAGGCTTCGGTCAGTTTCATTGGGTATCCAGACTCCGGTTTTTACGTTGAGCGTTCAGGCTCCGGTCAGTTTTGTTGTGTATCCAGACTCCGGTTATTACGTTGAGCGTTCAGGCTCCAGTCAGTTTCATTGGGTATCCAAACTCCGCTTATTACGTTGAGCGTTCAGGCTCCGGTCAGTTTCGTTGGGTATCCAGACTTCGGTTATTACGTTGAACATTCAAGCTCAGGACAGTTTCGTGGTGTATCCAGACTCCGGTTATTACGTTGAGCGTTCAGGCTCCGGTCAGTTTCGTTGTGTATCCAGACTCCGGTTATTACGTTGAGCTTTCAGGCTCTGGTCATTTTCATTGCGCATCCAGACTCCAGTTATTACGTTGTATGTTCAGGCTCCGGTCAGTTTCGTTGGGTATCCAGACTCCGGTTTTTACGTTGAGCGTTCAGGCTCCGGTCTGTTTTGTTGGGTATCCAGACTCTGTTTTTACGTTGAGTGTTCAGGCTCCGGTCACTTTTGTTGGATATCCAGACTCCGGTTATTACGTTAAGCGTTCAGGCTCCGGTCAGTTTTGTTGGGCATCCAGACTCTGGTTATTACGTTGAGCGTTCAGGCTCCGGTCAGTTTCGTTGGGTATCCAGACTCCGGTTTTTACGTTGAGCGTTCAGGCTCCAGTCAATTTCGTTGGGTATCCAGACTCCGGTTATTACGTTGAGCGTTCAGGCTCCGGTCAGTTTTGTTTGGTATCCAGACTTCAGTTATTACATTGAGCGTCCAGGCTCCGGTCATTTTCGTTAGGTATCCAGACTCCGGTTATTACGTTGACACTTAGGCTCCGGTCAGTTTCATTGGGTATCCAGACTCCAGTTTTTACGTTGAGCGTTCAGGCTCCAGTCAGTTTTGTTGGGTATCCAAACTCTGGTTATTATGTTGAGGTTTCAGGCTCCGGTCAGTTTCGTTAGGTATCGAGACTCCGGTTTTTACGTTGAGCGTTCAGGCTCCGGTCAGTTTCGTTGGATATCCAGACTCCGGTTATTACGTTAAGCGTTCAAACTCCGGTCAGTTTCGTTGGGTATCCAGACTCTGGTTATTACGTTGAGCGTTCAGGCTCCGGTCAGTTTCGTTTGGTATCCAGACTTCAGTTATTACGTTGTGCGTTCAGGCTCCGGTCAATTTCGTTGGGTATCCAGACTCCGGTTTTTACGTTGAGCGTTCAGGCTCCGGTCAGTTTTGTTGGGTATCCAGACTCTGGTTTTTACGTTGAGCGTTCAGACTCCGGTCAGTTTTGTTAGGTATCCAGACTTCGGTTATTTCGTTCAGCGTTCAGGCTCTGGTTAGTTTCGTTGGGTATCCAGACTCCGGTTATTACATTGAGCGTTCAGGCTCCGGTCAGTTTCGTTGGGTATCCAGACTCCGGTTATTACGTTGAGCGTTCAGGCTCCGGTCAGTTTCGTTGCGTATCCAGACTCCGGTTATTACGTTGATCGTTCAGGCTCCGGTCAGTTTCATTGGGTATCCAGACTCCGGTTTTTACGTTGATCGTTCAGGCTCCGGTCAGTTTTGTTGTGTATCCAGACTCCGGTTATTACGTTGATCGTTCAGGCTCCAGTCAGTTTCATTGGGTATCCAAACTCCGGTTATTACGTTGAGCGTTCAGGCTCCGGTCAGTTTCGTTGGGTATCCAGACTTCGGTCATTACGTTGAGCATTCAAGTTCTGGACAGTTTCGTGGTGTATCCAGACTCCGGTTATTACGTTGAGCGTTCAGGCTCCGGTCAGTTTCGTTGGGTATCCAGACTCCGATTATTACGTTGAACGTTCAGGCTCCGGTCAGTTTCGTTGGGTGTCCAGACTTCGGTTATTACGTTGAGCGTTCAGGCTCCGGTCTGTTTTGTTGGGTATCCAGACTCTGGTTTTTACGTTGATTGTTCACGCTGCGGTCAATTTTGTTGGATATCCAGACTCCGGTTATTACGTTGAGCGTTCAGGCTCTGGTCAGTTTCCTTGGGTATCCAGACTCCGGTTATTACGTTGAGCGTTCAGGCTCCGGTCAGTTTCGTTGGGAATCCAGACTCCGGTTTTTATGTTGAGCGTTCAGGCTCTGGTTAATTTTGTTGGGTATCCAGACTCCAGTTATTACGTTGAGCGTTCAGGCTCCGGTCAGTTTCATTGGGTATCCAGACTCCGGTTTTTACGTTGAGCGTTCAGGCTCCGGTCAGTTTTGTTGTGTATCCAGACTCTGGTTATTACGTTGATCGTTCAGGTTCCAGTCAGTTTCATTGGGTATCCAAACTCCGGTTATTACGTTGAGCGTTCAGGCTCCGGTCAGTTTCGTTGGGTGTCCAGACTCTGGTTATTACATTGAGCGTTCAGGCTCCGGACAGTTTCGTGGTGTATCCAGACTCCGGTTATTACGTTGAGCGTTCAGGCTCCGGTCAGTTTCGTTGAGTATCTAGACTCCGGTTATTACGTTGAGCGTTCAGGCTCCGGTCAGTTTCATTGGGTATCCAGATTCCGGTTTTTACGTTGAGCGTTCAGGCTCCGGTCAGTTTTGTTGTGTATCCAGACTCCGGTTATTACGTTGAGCGTTTAGGCTCCAGTCAGTTTCATTGGGTATCTAAACTCCGGTTATTACATTGAGCGTTCAGGCTCCGTTCAGTTTCGTTGGGTATCCAGACTCCGGTTATTACGTTGAGCGTTCAGGCTCCGGTCAGTTTCGTTGTGTATCCAGATTCCGGTTATTACGCTGAGCGTTCAGGCTTCGGTTAGTTTCGTTGGGTATCCAGACTCCGGTTTTTACGTTGAGCGTTCAGGCTCCTGTCAGTTTTGTTGGGTATCCAGACTCCGGTTATTACGTTGAGCATTCAGGCTCCGGTCAGTTTCGTTGGGTATCCAGACTCCGGTTATTACGTTGAGCGTTCAGGCTCCGGTCAGTTTCGTTGGGTATCCAGACTCCGGTTTTTACGTTGAGCGTTCAGGCTCCGGTCAATTTCGTTGGGTATCCAGACTCCGGTTATTACGTTGAGCATTCAGGCTCCGGTCAGTTTCATTGGGTATCCAGACTCCGGTTATTACGTTAAGCGTTCAGGCTCCGGTCAGTTTCGTTGGATAACCAGACTTTGGTTATTACGTTGAGCGTTCAGGCTCCAGTCAGTTTCGTTTGGTATCCAGACTTCAGTTATTACGTTGAGCGTCCAGGCTCCGGTCAGTTTCGTTGGGTATCCAGACTCCGGTTTTTACGTTGAGCGTTCAGGCTCCGGTCATTTTCGTTGCACATCCAGACTCTAGTTATTACATTTTGCATTCAGGCTCCGGTCAGTTTCGTTGAGTATCTAGACTCCGGTTAATACGTTGAGCGTTCAGGCTCCGTTCAGTTTCTTGGGTATCCAGACTCTGGTTATTACGTTGAGCGTTCAGGCTCCGGTCAGTTTCGTTGTGTATCCAGATTCCGGTTATTACATTGAGCGGTCAGGCTCCGGTCAGTTTCGTTGGGTATCCAGACTTCAGTTATTACGTTGTGCGTTCAGGCTCCGGTCAGTTTCGTTGTGTATCCAGATTCTGGTTATTACGTTGAGCGTTCAGGCTCCTGTCAAATTTGTTGGGCATCCAGACTCCGGTTATTAAGTTGAGTATTCAGGCTCCGGTCAGTTTCGTTGGGTATCCAGACTCCGGTTATTACGTTGAGCGTTCAGGCTCCGGTCAGTTTCGTTGGGTATCCAGACTCCGGTTATTACATTGAGCGTTAGGCTCCGGTCACTTTCATTTGGTATCCAGACTTCAGTTATTACGTTGTGCGTTCCGACTCCGTTCAGTTTCGTTGGGTATCCAGACTCCGGTTTTTACGTTGAGCGTTCAGGCTCCGGTTTGTTTTGTTGGGTATCCAGACTCTGGTTTTTACGTTGATTGTTCAGGCTGCGGTCAATTTTGTTGGATATCCAGACTCCGGTTATTACGTTGAGCGTTCAGGCTCCGGTCAGTTTCGTTGGGTATCCAGACTCCGGTTATTACGTTGAGCGTTCAGGCTCCGGTCAGTTTCGTTGGGTATCCAGACTCCGGTTTTTATGTTGAGCGTTCAGGCTCCTGTTAATTTCGTTGGGTATCTAGACTCCAGTTATTACGTTGAGCGTTCAGGCTCCGGTCAGTTTTGTTGGGTATCCAGACTCCGGTTTTTACGTTGAGCGTTCAGGCTCCAGTCAGTTTTGTTGTGTATGCAGACTCCGGTTATTACGTTGAGCGTTTAGGCTCCAGTCAGTTTCATTGGGTATCCAAACTCTGGTTATTACGTTGAGCGTTCAGGCTCCGGTCAGTTTCGTTGGGTATCCAGACTCCGGTTATTACGTTGAGCGTTCAGGCGCCGGTCTATTTTGTTGGGTATCCAGACTCTGGTTTTTACGTTGATTGTTCAGGCTGCGGTCAATTTTGTTGGATATCCAGACTCCGGTTATTACGTTGAGCGTTCAGGCTCCGGTCAGTTTCGTTGGGTATCCAGACTCCGGTTATTACGTTGAGCGTTCAGGCTCCGGTTATTACGTTGAGCGTTCAGGCTCCGGTCAGTTTCGTTGGGTATCCAGACTCCGGTTTTTATGTTGAGCGTTCAGGCTCCGGTTAATTTCGTTGGGTATCCAGACTCCAGTTATTACGTTGAGCGTTCAGGCTCCGGTCAGTTTCGTTGGGTATCCAGACTCCGGTTTTTACGTTGAGCGTTCAGGCTCCAGTCAGTTTTGTTGTGTATGCAGACTCCGGTTATTACGTTGAGCGTTTAGGCTCCAGTCAGTTTCATTGGGTATCCAAACTCTGGTTATTACGTTGAGCGTTCAGGCTCCGGTCAGTTTCGTTGGGTGTCCAGACTCCGGTTATTACGTTGAGCGTTCAGGCTCCGGTCATTTTCGTTGCGCATCCAGACTCCAGTTATTACGTTGTGCGTTCAGGCTCCGGTCAGTTTCGTTGAGTATCTAGACTCCGGTTATTACGTTGAGCGTTCAGGCTCCGTTCAGTTTCGTTGGGTATCCAGACTCTGGTTATTACGTTGAGCGTTCAGGCTCCGGTCAGTTTCGTTGTGTATCCAGATTCCGGTTATTACGTTGAGCGGTCAGGCTCCGGTCAGTTTCGTTGGGTATCCAGACTTCAGTTATTACGTTGTGCGTTCAGGCTCCGGTCAGTTTCGTTGTGTATCCAGATTCTGGTTATTACGTTGAGCGTTCAGGCTCCTGTCAAATTTGTTGGGCATCCAGACTCCGGTTATTAAGTTGAGTATTCAGGCTCCGGTCAGTTTCGTTGGGTATCCAGACTCCGGTTATTACGTTGAGCGTTCAGGCTCCGGTCAGTTTCGTTGGGTATCCAGACTCCGGTTATTACATTGAGCGTTAGGCTCCGGTCACTTTCATTTGGTATCCAGACTTCAGTTATTACGTTGTGCGTTCCGACTCCGTTCAGTTTCGTTGGGTATCCAGACTCCGGTTTTTACGTTGAGCGTTCAGGCTCCGGTTTGTTTTGTTGGGTATCCAGACTCTGGTTTTTACGTTGATTGTTCAGGCTGCGGTCAATTTTGTTGGATATCCAGACTCCGGTTATTACGTTGAGCGTTCAGGCTCCGGTCAGTTTCGTTGGGTATCCAGACTCCGGTTATTACGTTGAGCGTTCAGGCTCCGGTCAGTTTCGTTGGGTATCCAGACTCCGGTTTTTATGTTGAGCGTTCAGGCTCCGGTTAATTTCGTTGGGTATCTAGACTCCAGTTATTACGTTGAGCGTTCAGGCTCCGGTCAGTTTCGTTGGGTATCCAGACTCCGGTTTTTACGTTGAGCGTTCAGGCTCCAGTCAGTTTTGTTGTGTATGCAGACTCCGGTTATTACGTTGAGCGTTTAGGCTCCAGTCAGTTTCATTGGGTATCCAAACTCTGGTTATTACGTTGAGCGTTCAGGCTCCGGTCAGTTTCGTTGGGTATCCAGACTCCGGTTATTACGTTGAGCGTTCAGGCGCCGGTCTATTTTGTTGGGTATCCAGACTCTAGTTTTTACGTTGATTGTTCAGGCTGCGGTCAATTTTGTTGGATATCCAGACTCCGGTTATTACGTTGAGCGTTCAGGCTCCGGTCAGTTTCGTTGGGTATCCAGACTCCGGTTATTACGTTGAGCGTTCAGGCTCCGGTCAGTTTCGTTGGGTATCCAGACTCCGGTTTTTATGTTGAGCGTTCAGGCTCCGGTTAATTTCGTTGGGTATCCAGACTCCAGTTATTACGTTGAGCGTTCAGGCTCCGGTCAGTTTCGTTGGGTATCCAGACTCCGGTTTTTACGTTGAGCGTTCAGGCTCCAGTCAGTTTTGTTGTGTATGCAGACTCCGGTTATTACGTTGAGCGTTTAGGCTCCAGTCAGTTTCATTGGGTATCCAAACTCTGGTTATTACGTTGAGCGTTCAGGCTCCGGTCAGTTTCGTTGGGTGTCCAGACTCCGGTTATTACGTTGAGCGTTCAGGCTCCGGTCATTTTCGTTGCGCATCCAGACTCCAGTTATTACGTTGTGCGTTCAGGCTCCGGTCAGTTTCGTTGAGTATCTAGACTCCGGTTATTACGTTGAGCGTTCAGGCTCCGTTCAGTTTCGTTGGGTATCCAGACTCTGGTTATTACGTTGAGCGTTCAGGCTCCGGTCAGTTTCGTTGTGTATCCAGATTCCGGTTATTACGTTGAGCGTTCAGGCTCCGGTCAGTTTCGTTGGGTATCCAGACTTCAGTTATTACGTTTTGCGTTCAGGCTCCGGTCAGTTTCGTTGTGTATCCAGATTCCGGTTATTACGTTGAGCGTTCAGGCTCCTGTCAATTTTGTTGGGCATCCAGACTCCGGTTATTAAGTTGAGTATTCAGGCTCCGGTCAGTTTCGTTGGGTATCCAGACTCCGGTTATTACGTTGATCGTTCAGGCTCCGGTCAGTTTCGTTGGGTATCCAGACTCCGGTTATTACATTGAGGGTTAGGCTCCGGTCACTTTCGTTTGGTATCCAGACTTCAGTTATTACGTTGTGCGTTCCGGCTCCGGTCAGTTTCGTTGGGTATCCAGACTCCGGTTTTTACGTTGAGCGTTCAGGCTCCGGTCTGTTTTGTTGGGTATCCAGACTTTGGTTTTTACGTTGATTGTTCAGGTTGCGGTCAATTTTGTTGGATATCCAGACTCCGGTTATTACGTTGAGCGTTCAGGCTCCGGTCAGTTTCGTTGGTTATCCAGACTTCGGTTATTACATTGAGCGTTCAGGCTCCGGTCAGTTTCATTGGGTATCCAGACTCTAGTTTTTACGTTGAGCGTTCAGGCTCCGGTCAGTTTTGTTGGGTATCCAGACTCCGGTTATTCTGTTGAGGGTTCAGGCTCCGGTCAGTTTTGTTGGGTATCCAGGCTTCGGTTATTATGTTGAGCATTCAGGCTTCGTTCAGTTTCGTAGGGTATCCAGACTCCGGTTATTACGTTGAGCGTTCAGGCTCCGGTCAGTTTCGTTGGGTATCCAGACTCTGGTTATTACGTTTAGCGTTCAGGCTCCGGTCAGTTTCGTTGGGTAACCAGACTTCGGTTATTACGTTGAGCGTTCAGGCTCCGGTCAATTTCGTTTGGTATCCAGACTTCAGTTATTACATTGAGCGTCCAGGCTCCGGTCAGTTTCGTTGGGTATCCAGACTCCGGTTATTACGTTGGCACTTAGGCTTCGGTCAGTTTCATTGGGTATCCAGACTCCAGTTTTTACGTTGAGCGTTCAGGCTCCGGTCAGTTTTGTTGGGTATCCAGACTCTGGTTATTATGTTGAGGTTTCAGGCTCCGGTCAGTTTCGTTGGGTATCCAGACTCCGGTTTTTACGTTGAGCATTCAGGCTCCGGTCAGTTTCGTTGGATATCCAGACTCCGGTTATTACGTTAAGCGTTCAAACTCCGGTCAGTTTCGTTGGGTATCCAGACTCTGGTTATTACGTTGAGCGTTCAGGCTCCGGTCAGTTTCGTTTGGTATCCAGACTTCAGTTATTACGTTAAGCGTTTAGGCTCCAGTCAATTTCGTTGGGTATCCAGACTCCAGTTTTTACGTTGAGCGTTCAGGCTCCGGTCAATTTTGTTGGGTATCCAGACTCTGGTTTTTACTTTGAGCGTTCAGACTCCGGTCAGTTTTGTTGGGTATCCAGACTTCGGTTATTTCGTTCAGCCTTCAGGCTCTGGTCAGTTTCGTTGGGTATCCAGACTCCGGTTATTACATTGAGCGTTCAGGCTCCGGTCAGTTTCGTTGGGTATCCAGACTCCGGTTATTACGTTGAGCGTTCAGGCTCCGGTCAGTTTCGTTGCGTATCCAGACTCCGGTTATTACGTTGATCGTTCAGGCTCCGGTCAGTTTCATTGGGTATCCAGACTCCGGTTTTTACGTTGAGCGTTCAGGCTCCGGTCAGTTTTGTTGTGTATCCAGACTCCGGTTATTACGTAGATCGTTCAGGCTCCAGTCAGTTTCATTGGGTATCCAAACTCCGGTTATTACGTTGAGCGTTCAGGCTCCGGTCAGGTTCGTTGGGTATCCAGACTTCGGTCATTACGTTGAGCATTCAAGCTCTGGACAGTTTCGTGGTGTATCCAGACTCCGGTTATTACATTGAGCGTTCAGGCTCCGGTCAGTTTCGTTGGGTATTCAGACTCCGGTTATTACGTTGATCGTTCAGGCTCCGGTCAGTTTCGTTGGGTGTCCAGACTCCGGTTATTACGTTGAGCGTTCAGGCTCCGGTCATTTTCGTTGCGCATCCAGACTCCAGTTATTACGTTGTGCGTTCAGGCTCCGGTCAGTTTCGTTGAGTATCCAGACTCCGGTTATTACGTTGAGCGTTCAGGCTCCGTTCAGTTTCGTTGGGTATCCAGACTCTGGTTATTACGTTGAGCGTTCAGGCTCCGGTCAGTTTCGTTGTGTATCCAGATTCCGGTTATTACGTTGAGCGTTCAGGCTCCGGTCAGTTTCGTTGGGTATCCAGACTTCAGTTATTACGTTGTGCGTTCAGGCTCCGGTCAGTTTCGTTGTGTATCCAGATTCCGGTTATTACGTTGAGCGTTCAAGCTCCTGTCAATTTTGTTGGGCATCCAGACTCCGGTTATTAAGTTGAGCATTCAGGCTCCGGTCAGTTTCGTTGGGTATCCAGACTCCGGTTATTACGTTGAGCGTTCAGGCTCCGGTCAGTTTCGTTGGGTATCCAGACTCTGGTTATTACATTGAGCGTTAGGCTCCGGTCACTTTCGTTTGGTATCCAGACTTCAGTTATTACGTTGTGCGTTCCGGCTCCGGTCAGTTTCATTGGGTATCCAGACTCCGGTTTTTACGTTGAGCGTTCAGGCTCCGGTCTGTTTTGTTGGGTATCCAGACTCTGGTTTTTACGTTGTGTTTTCAGGCTGCGGTCAATTTTGTTGGATATCCAGACTCCGGTTATTACGTCGAGCGTTCAGGCTCCGGTCAGTTTCGTTGGGTATCCAGACTCCGGTTATTACGTTAAGCGTTCAGGCTCCAGTCAGTTTCGTTGGGTAACCAGACTCCGGTTATTACGTTGAGCGTTTAGGCTCCGGTCAGTTTTGTTTGGTATCCGGACTTCAGTTATTACATTGAGCGTCCAGGCTCCGGTCAGTTTCGTTGGGTATCCAGACTCCGGTTATTACGTTGACACTTAGGCTCCGGTCAGTTTTATTGGGTATCCAGACTCCAGTTTTTACGTTGAGCGTTCAGGCTCCGGTCAATTTCGTTGGATATCCAGACTCCGGTTATTACGTTAAGCGTTCAAACTCTGGTCAGTTTCGTTGGGTATCCAGACTCTGGTTATTACGTTGAGCGTTCAGGCTCCGGTCAGTTTCGTTTGGTATCCAGACTTCAGTTATTACATTGAGCGTTCAAGCTCCGGTCAATTTCGTTGGGGATCCAGACTCCGGTTTTTACGTTGAGCGTTCAGGCTCCGGTCAGTTTTGTTGGGTATCCAGACTCTGGTTTTTACGTTGAGCATTCAGACTCCGGTCAGTTTTGTTGGGTATCCAGACTTCGGTTATTTCGTTCAGCGTTCAGGCTCTGGTCAGTTTCGTTGGGTATCCAGACTCCGGTTATTACATTGAGCGTTCAGGCTCCGGTCAGTTTCGTTGGGTATCCAGACTCCGGTTATTACGTTGAGCGTTCAGGCTCCGATCAGTTTCGTTGCGTATCCAGACTCCGGTTATTACGTTGATCGTTCAGGCTCCGGTCAGTTTCATTGGGTATCCAGACTCCGGTTTTTACGTTGAGCGTTCAGGCTCCGGTCAATTTTGTTGTGTATCTAGACTCCGGTTATTACGTTGATCGTTCAGGCTCCAGTCAGTTTCATTGGGTATCCAAATTACGGTTATTACGTTGAGCGTTCAGGCTCCGGTCAGTTTTGTTGGGTATCCAGACTTCGGTCATTACGTTGAGCATTCAAGCTCTGGACAGTTTCGTGGTGTATCCAGACTCCGGTTATTACGTTGAGCGTTCAGGCTCCGGTCAGTTTCGTTAGGTATCCAGACTCCGGTTATTACGTTGAACGTTCAGGCTCCGGTCAGTTTCGTTGGGTGTCCAGACTCCGGTTATTACGTTGAGCGTTCAGGCTCCGGTCATTTTAGTTGCGCATCCAGACTCCAGTTATTACGTTGTGCGTTCAGGCTCCGGTCAGTTTCGTTGAGTATCCAGACTCCGGTTATTACGTTGAGCGTTCAGGCTCCGTTCAGTTTCGTTGGGTATCCAGACTCTGGTTATTACGTTGAGCGTTAAGGCTCCGGTCAGTTTCGTTGTGTATCCAGATTCCGGTTATTACGTTGAGCGTTCAGGCTCCGGTCAGTTTCGTTGGGTATCCAGACTTCAGTTATTACATTGTGCGTTCAGGCTCCGGTCAGTTTCGTTGTGTATCCAGATTCCGGTTATTACGTTGAGCGTTCAGGCTCCTGTCAATTTTGTTGGGCATCCAGACTCTGGTTATTAAGTTGAGCATTCAGGCTCCGGTCAGTTTCGTTGGGTATCCAGACTCCGGTTATTACGTTGAGCGTTCAGGCTCCGGTCAGTTTCGTTGGGTATCCAGACTCCGGTTATTACATTGAGCGTTAGGCTCCGGTCACTTTCGTTTGGTATCCAGACTTCAGTTATTACGTTGTGCGTTCAGGCTCCGGTCTGTTTTGTTGGGTATCCAGACTCTGGTTTTTACGTTGAGTGTTCAGGCTGCGGTCAGTTTTGTTGGGTATCCAGACTCCGGTTATTACGTTGAGCGTTTAGGCTCCGGTCAGTTTCGTTGGGTATCCAGACTCCGGTTATTACGTTGAGCGTTCAGGCTCCGGTCAATTTTGTTGGGCATCCAGACTCCGGTTATTAAGTTGAGCATTCAGGCTCCGGTCAGTTTCTTTGGGTATCCAGACTCCGGTTATTACGTTGAGCGTTCAGGCTCCGGTCAGTTTCGTTGGGTATCCAGACTCCGGTTATTACATTGAGCGTTAGGCTCCGGTCACTTTCGTTTGGTATCCAGACTTCAGTTATTACGTTGTGCGTTCCGGCTCCGGTCAGTTTCGTTGGGTATCCAGACTCCGGTTTTTACGTTGAACGTTCAGGCTCCGGTCTGTTTTGTTGGGTATCCAGACTCTGGTTTTTACGTTGAGTTTTCAGGCTGCGGTCAATTTTGTTGGATATCCAGACTCCGGTTATTACGTTGAGCGTTCAGGCTCCGGTCAGTTTCGTTGGGTATCCAGACTCCGGTTATTACGTTAAGCGTTCAGGCTCCAGTCAGTTTCGTTGGGTAACCAGACTCCGGTAATTACGTTGAGCGTTTAGGCTCCGGTCAGTTTCGTTTGGTATCCGGACTTCAGTTATTACATTGAGCGTCCAGGCTCCGGTCAGTTTCGTTGGGTATCCAGACTCCGGTTATTACGTTGACACTTAGGCTCCGGTCAGTTTTATTGGGTATCCAGACTCCAGTTTTTACGTTGAGCGTTCAGGCTCCGGTCAGTTTTGTTGGGTATCCAGACTCTGGTTATTACGTTGAGGTTTCAGGCTCCGGTCAGTTTCGTTGGGTATCCAGACTCCGGTTTTTACGTTGAGCGTTCAGGCTCCGGTCAGTTTCGTTGGATATCCAGACTCCGGTTATTACGCTAAGCGTTCAAACTCCGGTCAGTTTCGTTGGGTATCCAGACTCTGGTTATTACGTTGTGCGTTCAGGCTCCGGTCAGTTTCGTTTGGTATCCAGACTCTGGTTATTACATTGAGCGTTCAGGCTCCGGTCAGTTTCGTTGGGTATCCAGACTCCGGTTATTACGTTGAACGTTCAGGCTCTGGTCAGTTTCGTTGCGTATCCAGACTCCGGTTATTACGTTGATCGTTCAGGCTCCGGTCAGTTTCATTGGGTATCCAGACTCCGGTTTTTACGTTGAGCGTTCAGGCTCCGGTCAGTTTTGTTGTGTATCCAGACTCCGGTTATTACGTTGATCGTTCAGGCTCCAGTCAGTTTCATTGGGTATCCAAATTCCGGTTATTACGTTGAGCGTTCAGGCTCCGGTCAGTTTCGTTGGGTATCCAGACTTCGGCCAATACGTTGAGCATTCAAGCTCTGGACAGTATCGTGGTGTATCCAGACTCCGGTTATTACGTTGAGCGTTCAGGCTCCGGTAAGTTTCGTTGGGTATCCAGACTCCGGTTATTACGTTGAACGTTCAGGCTCCGGTCAGTTTCGTTGGGTGTCCAGACTCCGGTTATTACGTTGAGCGTTCAGGCTCCGGTCAGTTTCGTTGGGTATCCAGACTCCGGTTATTACGTTGAGCGTTTAGGCTCCGTTCAGTTTTGTTGGGTATCCAGACTCTGGTTATTACGTTGAGCGTTCAGGCTCCGGTCAGTTTCGTTGTGTATCCAGATTCTGGTTATTACGTTGAGCGTTCAGGCTCCGGTCAGTTTCGTTGGGTATCCAGACTTCAGTTATTACATTGTGCGTTCAGGCTCCGGTCAGTTTCGTTGTGTATCCAGATTCCGGTTATTACGTTGAGCGTTCAGGCTCCTGTCAATTTTGTTGGGCATCCAGACTCCGGTTATTAAGTTGAGCATTCAGGCTCCGGCCAGTTTCGTTGGGTATCCAGACTCCGGTTATTACGTTGAGCGTTCAGGCTCCGGTCAGTTTCGTTGGGTATCCAGACTCCGGTTATTACATTGAGCGTTAGGCTCCGGTCACTTTCGTTTGGTATCCAGACTTCAGTTATTACGTTGTGCGTTCCGGCTCTGGTCAGTTTCGTTGGGTATCCAGACTCCGGTTTTTACGTTGAGCGTTCAGGCTCCGGTCTGTTTTGTTGGGTATCCAGACTCTGGTTTTTACGTTGAGTGTTCAGGCTGCGGTCAATTTTGTTGGATATCCAGACTCCGGTTATTACGTTGAGCGTTCAGGCTCCGGTCAGTTTCGTTGGGTATCCAGACTCCGGTTATTACGTTGAGCGTTCAGGCTCCGGTCAGTTTCGTTGGGTATCCAGACTCCGGTTTTTACGTTGAGCGTTCAGGCTCCGGTTAATTTCGTTGGGTATCCAGACTCCAGTTATTACGTTGAGCGTTCAGGCTCCGGTCAGTTTCGTTGGGTATCCAGACTTCGGTTATTACGTTGAGCGTTCAGGCTCTGGTCAGTTTCGTTGAGTATCCAGATTCTGGTTATTACGTTGAGCGTTCAGGCTTCGGTCAATTTCGTTGGGTATCCAGACTCCGGTTATTACGTTGAACGTTCAGGCTCCGGTCAGTTTCGTTGGGTATCCAGACTCCGGTTATTAAGTTGAGCGTTCAGGCTCCGGTCAGTTTCGTTGGGTATCCAGACTCTAGTTTTTACGTTGAGCGTTCAGGCTCCGGTCAGTTTTGTTGGGTATCCAGACTCTGGTTATTATGTTGAGGGTTCAGGCTCTGGTCAGTTTTGTTGGGTATCCAGGCTTCGGTTATTATGTTGAGCATTCAGGCTTCGTTCAGTTTCGTAGGGTATCCAGACTCCGGTTATTACGTTGAGCGTTCAGGCTCCGGTCAGTTTCGTTGGGTATCCAGACTCTGGTTATTAGGTTTAGCGTTCAGGCTCCGGTCAGTTTCGTTGGATATTCAGACTCCGGTTATTACGTTGAGCGTTCAGGCTCCGATCAGTTTCGTTGCGTATCCAGACTCCGGTTATTACGTTGAGCGTTCAGGCTCCAGTCAGTTTCATTGGGTATCCAAACTCCGGTTATTACGTTGAGCGTTCAGGCTCCGGTCAGTTTCGTTGGGTATCCAGACTTCGGTTATTACGTTGAGCGTTCAAGCTCAGGACAGTTTCGTGGGGTATCCAGACTCCGAATATTACGTTGAGCGTTCAGGCTCCGGTCAGTTTCGTTGGGTATCCAGACTCCGGTTATTACGTTGAACGTTCAGGCTCCGGTCAGTTTCGTTGGGTGTCCAGACTCCGGTTATTACGTTGAGCGTTCAGGCTCCGGTCATTTTCGTTGCGCATCCAGACTCCAGTTATTACGTTGTGCGTTCAGGCTCCGGTCAGTTTCGTTGAGTATCCAGACTCCGTTTATTACGTTGAGCGTTCAGGCTCCGTTCAGTTTCGTTGGGTATCCAGACTCCGATTATTACGTTGAGCGTTCAGGCTCCGGTCAGTTTCGTTGTGTATCCAGATTCCGGTTATTACGTTGAGCGTTCAGGCTCCGGTCAGTTTCGTTGGGTATCCAGACTCCGGTTTTTACGTTGAGCGTTCAGGCTCATGTCAGTTTTGTTGGGTATCCAGACTCCGGTTATTACGTTGAGCATTCAGGCTCCGGTCAGTTTCGTTGGGTATCCAGACTCCGGTTATTACGTAGAGCGTTCAGGCTCCGGTCAGTTTCGTTGGGTATCCAGACTCCGGTTATTACATTGAGCATTAGGCTCCGGTCACTTTCGTTTGGTATCTAGACTTCAGTTATTACGTTGTGTGTTCAGGCTCCGGTCAGTTTCGTTGGGTATCCAGACTCCGGTTTTTACGTTGAGCGTTCAGGCTCCGGTCTGTTTTGTTGGGTATCCAGACTCTGTTTTTACGTTGAGTGTTCAGGCTCCGGGCACTTTTGTTGGATATCCAGACTCCGGTTATTACGTTGAGCGTTCAGGCTCCGGTCAGTTTCATTGGGTAACCAGACTCCGGTTATTACGTTGAGCGTTCAGGCTCCGGTCAGTTTTGTTTGGTATCCAGACTTCAGTTATTACATTGAGCGTCCAGGCTCCGGTCAGTTTCGTTGGGTATCCAGACTCCGGTTATTACGTTGACACTTAGGCTCCGGTCAGTTTCATTGGGTATCCAGACTCCAGTTTTTACGTTGAGCGTTCAGGCTCCGGTCAGTTTTGTTGGGTATCCAGACTCTGGTTATTATGTTGAGGTTTCAGGCTCCGGTCAGTTTCGTTGGGTATCCAGACTCCGGTTTTTACGTTGAGCGTTCAGGCTCCGGTCAGTTTCGTTGGATATCCAGACTCCGGTTATTACGTTGAGCGTTCAGGCTCCGGTCAGTTTCGTTGGGTATCCAGACTCCGGTTATTACGTTGAACGTTCAGGCTCCGGTCAATTTCGTTGGGTGTCCAGACTCCGGTTATTACGTTGAGCGTTCAGGCTCCGGTCATTTTTGTTGCGCATCCAGACTCCAGTTATTACGTTGTGCGTTCAGGCTCCGGTGAGTTTCGTTGAGTATCCAGACTCTGTTTATTACGTTGAGCATTCAGGCTCCGTCCAGTTTCGTTAGGTATCCAGACTCCGGTTATTATGTTGAGCGTTCAGGCTCCGGTCAGTTTCTTTGTTTATCCAGATTCCGGTTATTACGTTGAGCGTTCAGGCTCCGGTCAGTTTCGTTGCGTATCAAGACTCCGGTTTTTACGTTGAGCGTTCAGGCTCCTGTCAGTTTTGTTGGGTATCCAGACTCCGGTTATTACGTTGAGCATTCAGGCTCCGGTCAGTTTCGTTGGGTATCCAGACTCCGGTTATTACGTAGAGCGTTCAGGCTCCGGTCAGTTTGGTTGGGTATCCAGACTCCGGTTATTACATTGAGCGTTAGGCTCCGGTCACTTTCGTTTGGTATCCAGACTTCAGTTATTACGTTGTGTGTTCAGGCTCCGGTCACTTTCGTTGGGTATCCAGACTCCGGTTTTTACGTTGAGCGTTCAGGCTCCGGTCTGTTTTGTTGGGTATCCAGACTCTGTTTTTACGTTGAGTGTTCAGGCTCCGGGCACTTTTGTTGGATATCCAGACTCCGGTTATTACGTTAAGCGTTCAGGCTCCGGTCAGTTTCGTTGGGTATCCAGACTCCGGTTATTACGTTGAGCGTTCAGGCTCCGGTCAGTCTCGTTGGGTATCCAGACTCCGGTTTTTACGTTGAGCGTTCAGGCTCCGGTCAATTTCGTTGGGTATCCAGACTCCGGTTATTACGTTGAGCGTTCAGGCTCCGGTCAGTTTCGTTGGGTATCTAGACTCCGGTTATTACGTTAAGTGTTCAGGCTCCAGTCAGTTTCGTTGGGTAACCAGACTCCGGTTATTACGTTGAGCGTTCAGGCTCCGGTCAGTTTCGTTTGGTATCCAGACTTCAGTTATTACATTGAGCGTCCAGGCTCCGGTCAGTTTCGTTGGGTATCCAGACTCCGGTTATTACGTTGACACTTAGGCTCCGGTCAGTTTCATTGGGTATCCAGACTCCAGTTTTTACGTTGAGCGTTCAGGTTCCGGTCAGTTTTGTTGGGTATCCAGACTCTGGTTATTATGTTGAGGTTTCAGGCTCCGGTCAGTTTCGTTGGGTATCCAGACTCCGGTTTTTACGTTGAGCGTTCTGGCTCCGGTCAGTTTCGTTGGATATCCAGACTCCGGTTATTACGTTGAGCGTTCAGGCTCCGGTCAGTTTCGTTGGGTATCCAGACTCCGGTTATTACGTTGAACGTTCAGGCTCCGGTCAGTTTCGTTGGGTGTCCAGACTCCGGTTATTACGTTGAGCCTTCAGGCTCCGGTCATTTTTGTTGCGCATCCAGACTCCAGTTATTACGTTGTGCGTTCAGGCTCCGGTCAGTTTCGTTGAGTATCCAGACTCTGTTTATTACGTTGAGCGTTCAGGCTCCGTTCAGTTTCGTTGGGTATCCAGACTCCGGTTATTACGTTGAGCGTTCAGGCTCCGGTCAGTTTCGTTGTGTATCCAGATTCCGGTTATTACGTTGAGCGTTCAGGCTCCGGTCAGTTTCGTTGGGTATCCAGACTCCGGTTTTTACGTTGAGCGTTCAGGCTCCTGTCAGTTTTGTTGGGTATCCAGACTCCGGTTATTACGTTGAGCATTCAGGCTCCGGTCAGTTTCGTTGGGTATCCAGACTCCGGTTATTACGTAGAGCGTTCAGGCTCCGGTCAGTTTCGGTGGGTATCCAGACTCCGGTTATTACATTGAGCATTAGGCTCCGGTCACTTTCGTTTGGTATCTAGACTTCAGTTATTACGTTGTGTGTTCAGGCTCCGGTCAGTTTCGTTGGGTATCCAGACTCCGGTTTTTACGTTGAGCGTTCAGGCTCCGGTCTGTTTTGTTGGGTATCCAGACTCTGTTTTTACGTTGAGTGTTCAGGCTCCGGGCGCTTTTGTTGGATATCCAGACTCCGGTTATTACGTTAAGCATTCAGGCTCCGGTCAGTTTCGTTGGGTATCCAGACTCCGGTTATTACGTTGAGCGTTCAGGCTCCGGTCAGTCTCGTTGGGTATCCAGACTCCGGTTTTTACGTTGAGCGTTCAGGCTCCGGTCAATTTCGTTGGGTATCCAGACTCCGGTTATTACGTTGAGCGTTCAGGCTCCGGTCAGTTTCGTTGGGTATCTAGACTCCGGTTATTACGTTAAGTGTTCAGGCTCCAGTCAGTTTCGTTGGGTAACCAGACTCCGGTTATTACGTTGAGCGTTCAGGCTCCGGTCAGTTTTGTTTGGTATCCAGACTCCGGTTATTACGTTGACATTTAGGCTCCGGTCAGTTTCATTGGGTATCCAGACTCCAGTTTTTACGTTGAGCGTTCAGGCTCCGGTCAGTTTTGTTGGGTATCCAGACTCTGGTTATTATGTTGAGGTTTCAGGCTCCGGTCAGTTTCGTTGGGTATCAAGACTCCGGTTTTTACGTTGAGCGTTCAGGCTCCGGTCAGTTTCGTTGGATATCCAGACTCCGGTTATTACGTTGAGCGTTCAGGCTCCGGTCAGTTTCGTTGGGTATCCAGACTCCGGTTATTACGTTGAACGTTCAGGCTCCGGTCAGTTTCGTTGGGTGTCCAGACTCCGGTTATTACGTTGAGCGTTCAGGCTCCGGTCATTTTTGTTGCGCATCCAGACTCCAGTTATTACGTTGTGCGTTCAGGCTCCGGTCAGTTTCGTTGAGTATCCAGACTCTGTTTATTACGTTGAGCGTTCAGGCTCCGTTCAGTTTCGTTGGGTATCCAGACTCCGGTTATTATGTTGAGCGTTCAGGCTCCGGTCAGTTTCTTTGTTTATCCAGATTCCGGTTATTACGTTGAGCGTTCAGGCTCCGGTCAGTTTCGTTGCGTATCAAGACTCCGGTTTTTACGTTGAGCGTTCAGGCTCCTGTCAGTTTTGTTGGGTATCCAGACTCCGGTTATTACGTTGAGCATTCAGGCTCCGGTCAGTTTCGTTGGGTATCCAGACTCCGGTTATTACGTAGAGCGTTTAGGCTCCGGTCAGTTTCGTTGGGTATCCAGACTCCGGTTATTACATTGAGCGTTAGGCTCCGGTCACTTTCGTTTGGTATCCAGACTTCAGTTATTACGTTGTGTGTTCAGGCTCCGGTCACTTTCGTTGGGTATCCAGACTCCGGTTTTTACGTTGAGCGTTCAAGCTCCGGTCTGTTTTGTTGGGTATCCAGACTCTGTTTTTACGTTGAGTGTTCAGGCTCCGGGCACTTTTGTTTGATATCCAGACTCCGGTTATTACGTTAAGCGTTCAGGCTCTGGTCAGTTTCGTTGGGTATCCAGACTCCGGTTATTACGTTGAGCGTTCAGGCTCCGGTCAGTCTCGTTGGGTATCCAGACTCCGGTTTTTACGTTGAGCGTTCAGGCTCCGGTCAATTTCGTTGGGTATCCAGACTCCGGTTATTACGTTGAGCGTTCAGGCTCCGGTCAGTTTCGTTGGGTATCTAGACTCCGGTTATTACGTTAAGTGTTCAGGCTCCAGTCAGTTTCGTTGGGTAACCAGACTCCGGTAATTACGTTGAGCGTTCAGGCTCCGGTCAGTTTCGTTTGGTATCCAGACTTCAGTTATTACATTGAGCGTCCAGGCTCCGGTCAGTTTCGTTGGGTATCCAGACTCCGGTTATTACGTTGACACTTAGGCTCCGGTCAGTTTCATTGGGTATCCAGACTCCAGTTTTTACGTTGAGCGTTCAGGCTCCGGTCAGTTTTGTTGGGTATCCAGACTCTGGTTATTATGTTGAGGTTTCAGGCTCCGGTCAGTTTTGTTGGGTATCCAGACTCCGGTTTTTACGTTGAGCGTTCTGGCTCCGGTCAGTTTCGTTGGATATCCAGACTCCGGTTATTACGTTGAGCGTTCAGGCTCCGGTCAGTTTCGTTGGGTATCCAGACTCCGGTTATTACGTTGAACGTTCAGGCTCCGGTCAGTTTCGTTGGGTGTCCAGACTCCGGTTATTACGTTGAGCCTTCAGGCTCCGGTCATTTTTGTTGCGCATCCAGACTCCAGTTATTACGTTGTGCGTTCAGGCTCCGGTCAGTTTCGTTGAGTATCCAGACTCTGTTTATTACGTTGAGCGTTCAGGCTCCGTTCAGTTTCGTTGGGTATCCAGACTCCGGTTATTACGTTGAGCGTTCAGGCTCCGGTCAGTTTCGTTGTGTATCCAGATTCCGGTTATTACGTTGAGCGTTCAGGCTCCGGTCAGTTTCGTTGGGTATCCAGACTCCGGTTTTTACGTTGAGCGTTCAGGCTCCTGTCAGTTTTGTTGGGTATCCAGACTCCGGTTATTACGTTGAGCATTCAGGCTCCGGTCAGTTTCGTTGGGTATCCAGACTCCGGTTATTACGTAGAGCGTTCAGGCTCCGGTCAGTTTCGTTGGGTATCCAGACTCCGGTTATTACATTGAGCATTAGGCTCCGGTCACTTTCGTTTGGTATCTAGACTTCAGTTATTACGTTGTGTGTTCAGGCTCCGGTCAGTTTCGTTGGGTATCCAGACTCCGGTTTTTACGTTGAGCGTTCAGGCTCCGGTCTGTTTTGTTGGGTATCCAGACTCTGTTTTTACGTTGAGTGTTCAGGCTCCGGGCACTTTTGTTGGATATCCAGACTCCGGTTATTACGTTAAGCATTCAGGCTCCGGTCAGTTTCGTTGGGTATCCAGACTCCGGTTATTACGTTGAGCGTTCAGGCTCCGGTCAGTCTCGTTGGGTATCCAGACTCCGGTTTTTACGTTGAGCGTTCAGGCTCCGGTCAATTTCGTTGGGTATCCAGACTCCGGTTATTACGTTGAGCGTTCAGGCTCCGGTCAGTTTCGTTGGGTATCTAGACTCCGGTTATTACGTTAATTGTTCAGGCTCCAGTCAGTTTCGTTGGGTAACCAGACTCCGGTTATTACGTTGAGCGTTCAGGCTCCGGTCAGTTTTGTTTGGTATCCAGACTTCAGTTATTACATTGAGCGTCCAGGCTCCGGTCAGTTTCGTTGGGTATCCAGACTCCGGTTATTACGTTGACACTTAGGCTCCGGTCAGTTTCATTGGGTATCCAGACTCCAGTTTTTATGTTGAGCGTTCAGGCTCCGGTCAGTTTTGTTGGGTATCCAGACTCTGGTTATTATGTTGAGGTTTCAGGCTCCGGTCAGTTTCGTTGGGTATCAAGACTCCGGTTTTTACGTTGAGCGTTCAGGCTCCGGTCAGTTTCGTTGGATATCCAGACTCCGGTTATTACGTTGAGCGTTCAGGCTCCGGTCAGTTTCGTTGGGTATCCAGACTCCGGTTATTACGTTGAACGTTCAGGCTCCGGTCAGTTTCGTTGGGTGTCCAGACTCCGGTTATTACGTTGAGCGTTCAGGCTCCGGTCATTTTTGTTGCGCATCCAGACTCCAGTTATTACGTTGTGCGTTCAGGCTCCGGTCAGTTTCGTTGAGTATCCAGACTCTGTTTATTACGTTGAGCGTTCAGGCTCCGTTCAGTTTCGTTGGGTATCCAGACTCCGGTTATTGTGTTGAGCGTTCAGGCTCCGGTCAGTTTCTTTGTTTATCCAGATTCCGGTTATTACGTTGAGCGTTCAGGCTCCGGTCAGTTTCGTTGCGTATCAAGACTCCGGTTTTTACGTTGAGCGTTCAGGCTCCTGTCAGTTTTGTTGGGTATCCAGACTCCGGTTATTACGTTGAGCATTCAGGCTCCGGTCAGTTTCGTTGGGTATCCAGACTCCGGTTATTACGTAGAGCGTTCAGGCTCCGGTCAGTTTCGTTGGGTATCCAGACTCCGGTTATTACATTGAGCGTTAGGCTCCGGTCACTTTCGTTTGGTATCCAGACTTCAGTTATTACGTTGTGTGTTCAGGCTCCGGTCACTTTCGTTGGGTATCCAGACTCCGGTTTTTACGTTGAGCGTTCAGGCTCCGGTCTGTTTTGTTGGGTATCCAGACTCTGTTTTTACGTTGAGTGTTCAGGCTCCGGGCACTTTTGTTTGATATCCAGACTCCGGTTATTACGTTAAGCGTTCAGGCTCCGGTCAGTTTCGTTGGGTATCCAGACTCCGGTTATTACGTTGAGCGTTCAGGCTCCGGTCAGTCTCGTTGGGTATCCAGACTCCGGTTTTTACGTTGAGCGTTCAGGCTCCGGTCAATTTCGTTGGGTATCCAGACTCCGGTTATTACGTTGAGCGTTCAGGCTCCGGTCAGTTTCGTTGGGTATCTAGACTCCAGTTATTACGTTAAGTGTTCAGGCTCCAGTCAGTTTCGTTGGGTAACCAGACTCCGGTTATTACGTTGAGCGTTCAGGCTCCGGTCAGTTTCGTTTGGTATCCAGACTTCAGTTATTACATAAAGCGTCCAGGCTCCGGTCAGTTTCGTTGGGTATCCAGACTCCGGTTATTACGTTGACACTTAGGCTCCGGTCAGTTTCATTGGGTATCCAGACTCCAGTTTTTACGTTGAGCGTTCAGGCTCCGGTCAGTTTTGTTGGGTATCCAGACTCTGGTTATTATGTTGAGGTTTCAGGCTCCGGTCAGTTTCGTTGGGTATCCAGACTCCGGTTTTTACGTTGAGCGTTCTGGCTCCGGTCAGTTTCGTTGGATATCCAGACTCCGGTTATTACGTTGAGCGTTCAGGCTCCGGTCAGTTTCGTTGGGTATCCAGACTCCGGTTATTACGTTGAACGTTCAGGCTCCGGTCAGTTTCGTTGGGTGTCCAGACTCCGGTTATTACGTTGAGCGTTCAGGCTCCGGTCATTTTTGTTGCGCATCCAGACTCCAGTTATTACGTTGTGCGTTCAGGCTCCGGTCAGTTTTGTTGAGTATCCAGACTCTGTTTATTACGTTGAGCGTTCAGGCTCCGTTCAGTTTCGTTGGGTATCCAGACTCCGGTTATTGTGTTGAGCGTTCAGGCTCCGGTCAGTTTCTTTGTTTATCCAGATTCCGGTTATTACGTTGAGCGTTCAGGCTCCGGTCAGTTTCGTTGCGTATCAAGACTCCGGTTTTTACGTTGAGCGTTCAGGCTCCTGTCAGTTTTGTTGGGTATCCAGACTCCGGTTATTACGTTGAGCATTCAGGCTCCGGTCAGTTTCGTTGGGTATCCAGACTCCGGTTATTACGTAGAGCGTTCAGGCTCCGGTCAGTTTCGTTGGGTATCCAGACTCCGGTTATTACATTGAGCGTTAGGCTCCGGTCACTTTCGTTTGGTATCCAGACTTCAGTTATTACGTTGTGTGTTCAGGCTCCGGTCACTTTCGTTGGGTATCCAGACTCCGGTTTTTACGTTGAGCGTTCAGGCTCCGGTCTGTTTTGTTGGGTATCCAGACTCTGTTTTTACGTTGAGTGTTCAGGCTCCGGGCACTTTTGTTTGATATCCAGACTCCGGTTATTACGTTAAGCGTTCAGGCTCCGGTCAGTTTCGTTGGGTATCCAGACTCCGGTTATTACGTTGAGCGTTCAGGCTCCGGTCAGTCTCGTTGGGTATCCAGACTCCGGTTTTTACGTTGAGCGTTCAGGCTCCGGCCAGTTTTGTTGGGTATCCAGACTCCGGTTATTACGTTGAGCATTCAGGCTCCGGTCAGTTTCGTTGGGTATCCAGACTCCGGTTATTACGTAGAGCGTTCAGGCTCCGGTCAGTTTCGTTGGGTATCCAGACTCCGGTTATTACATTGAGCATTAGGCTCCGGTCACTTTCGTTTGGTATCTAGACTTCAGTTATTACGTTGTGTGTTCAGGCTCCGGTCAGTTTCGTTGGGTATCCAGACTCCGGTTTTTACGTTGAGCGTTCAGGCTCCGGTCTGTTTTGTTGGGTATCCAGACTCTGTTTTTACGTTGAGTGTTCAGGCTCCGGGCACTTTTGTTGGATATCCAGACTCCGGTTATTACGTTAAGCATTCAGGCTCCGGTCAGTTTCGTTGGGTATCCAGACTCCGGTTATTACGTTGAGCGTTCAGGCTCCGGTCAGTCTCGTTGGGTATCCAGACTCCGGTTTTTACGTTGAGCGTTCAGGCTCCGGTCAATTTCGTTGGGTATCCAGACTCCGGTTATTACGTTGAGCGTTCAGGCTCCGGTCAGTTTCGTTGGGTATCTAGACTCCGGTTATTACGTTAATTGTTCAGGCTCCAGTCAGTTTCGTTGGGTAACCAGACTCCGGTTATTACGTTGAGCGTTCAGGCTCCGGTCAGTTTTGTTTGGTATCCAGACTTCAGTTATTACATTGAGCGTCCAGGCTCCGGTCAGTTTCGTTGGGTATCCAGACTCCGGTTATTACGTTGACACTTAGGCTCCGGTCAGTTTCATTGGGTATCCAGACTCCAGTTTTTATGTTGAGCGTTCAGGCTCCGGTCAGTTTTGTTGGGTATCCAGACTCTGGTTATTATGTTGAGGTTTCAGGCTCCGGTCAGTTTCGTTGGGTATCAAGACTCCGGTTTTTACGTTGAGCGTTCAGGCTCCGGTCAGTTTCGTTGGATATCCAGACTCCGGTTATTACGTTGAGCGTTCAGGCTCCGGTCAGTTTCGTTGGGTATCCAGACTCCGGTTATTACGTTGAACGTTCAGGCTCCGGTCAGTTTCGTTGGGTGTCCAGACTCCGGTTATTACGTTGAGCGTTCAGGCTCCGGTCATTTTTGTTGCGCATCCAGACTCCAGTTATTACGTTGTGCGTTCAGGCTCCGGTCAGTTTCGTTGAGTATCCAGACTCTGTTTATTACGTTGAGCGTTCAGGCTCCGTTCAGTTTCGTTGGGTATCCAGACTCCGGTTATTGTGTTGAGCGTTCAGGCTCCGGTCAGTTTCTTTGTTTATCCAGATTCCGGTTATTACGTTGAGCGTTCAGGCTCCGGTCAGTTTCGTTGCGTATCAAGACTCCGGTTTTTACGTTGAGCGTTCAGGCTCCTGTCAGTTTTGTTGGGTATCCAGACTCCGGTTATTACGTTGAGCATTCAGGCTCCGGTCAGTTTCGTTGGGTATCCAGACTCCGGTTATTACGTAGAGCGTTCAGGCTCCGGTCAGTTTCGTTGGGTATCCAGACTCCGGTTATTACATTGAGCGTTAGGCTCCGGTCACTTTCGTTTGGTATCCAGACTTCAGTTATTACGTTGTGTGTTCAGGCTCCGGTCACTTTCGTTGGGTATCCAGACTCCGGTTTTTACGTTGAGCGTTCAGGCTCCGGTCTGTTTTGTTGGGTATCCAGACTCTGTTTTTACGTTGAGTGTTCAGGCTCCGGGCACTTTTGTTTGATATCCAGACTCCGGTTATTACGTTAAGCGTTCAGGCTCCGGTCAGTTTCGTTGGGTATCCAGACTCCGGTTATTACGTTGAGCGTTCAGGCTCCGGTCAGTCTCGTTGGGTATCCAGACTCCGGTTTTTACGTTGAGCGTTCAGGCTCCGGTCAATTTCGTTGGGTATCCAGACTCCGGTTATTACGTTGAGCGTTCAGGCTCCGGTCAGTTTCGTTGGGTATCTAGACTCCAGTTATTACGTTAAGTGTTCAGGCTCCAGTCAGTTTCGTTGGGTAACCAGACTCCGGTTATTACGTTGAGCGTTCAGGCTCCGGTCAGTTTCGTTTGGTATCCAGACTTCAGTTATTACATAAAGCGTCCAGGCTCCGGTCAGTTTCGTTGGGTATCCAGACTCCGGTTATTACGTTGACACTTAGGCTCCGGTCAGTTTCATTGGGTATCCAGACTCCAGTTTTTACGTTGAGCGTTCAGGCTCCGGTCAGTTTTGTTGGGTATCCAGACTCTGGTTATTATGTTGAGGTTTCAGGCTCCGGTCAGTTTCGTTGGGTATCCAGACTCCGGTTTTTACGTTGAGCGTTCTGGCTCCGGTCAGTTTCGTTGGATATCCAGACTCCGGTTATTACGTTGAGCGTTCAGGCTCCGGTCAGTTTCGTTGGGTATCCAGACTCCGGTTATTACGTTGAACATTCAGGCTCCGGTCAGTTTCGTTGGGTGTCCAGACTCCGGTTATTACGTTGAGCGTTCAGGCTCCGGTCATTTTTGTTGCGCATCCAGACTCCAGTTATTACGTTGTGCGTTCAGGCTCCGGTCAGTTTTGTTGAGTATCCAGACTCTGTTTATTACGTTGAGCGTTCAGGCTCCGTTCAGTTTCGTTGGGTATCCAGACTCCGGTTATTGTGTTGAGCGTTCAGGCTCCGGTCAGTTTCTTTGTTTATCCAGATTCCGGTTATTACGTTGAGCGTTCAGGCTCCGGTCAGTTTCGTTGCGTATCAAGACTCCGGTTTTTACGTTGAGCGTTCAGGCTCCTGTCAGTTTTGTTGGGTATCCAGACTCCGGTTATTACGTTGAGCATTCAGGCTCCGGTCAGTTTCGTTGGGTATCCAGACTCCGGTTATTACGTAGAGCGTTCAGGCTCCGGTCAGTTTCGTTGGGTATCCAGACTCCGGTTATTACATTGAGCGTTAGGCTCCGGTCACTTTCGTTTGGTATCCAGACTTCAGTTATTACGTTGTGTGTTCAGGCTCCGGTCACTTTCGTTGGGTATCCAGACTCCGGTTTTTACGTTGAGCGTTCAGGCTCCGGTCTGTTTTGTTGGGTATCCAGACTCTGTTTTTACGTTGAGTGTTCAGGCTCCGGGCACTTTTGTTTGATATCCAGACTCCGGTTATTACGTTAAGCGTTCAGGCTCCGGTCAGTTTCGTTGGGTATCAAGACTCCGGTTATTACGTTGAGCGTTCAGGCTCCGGTCAGTCTCGTTGGGTATCCAGACTCAGGTTTTTACGTTGAGCGTTCAGGCTCCGGTCAATTTCGTTGGGTATCCAGACTCCGGTTATTACGTTGAGCGTTCAGGCTCCGGTCAGTTTCGTTGGGTATCTAGACTCCGGTTATTACGTTAAGTGTTCAGGCTCCAGTCAGTTTCGTTGGGTAACCAGACTCCGGTTATTACGTTGAGCGTTCAGGCTCCGGTCAGTTTCGTTTGGTATCCAGACTTCAGTTATTACATAGAGCGTCCAGGCTCCGGTCAGTTTCGTTGGGTATCCAGACTCCGGTTATTACGTTGACACTTAGGCTCCGGTCAGTTTCATTGGGTATCCAGACTCCAGTTTTTACGTTGAGCGTTCAGGCTCCGGTCAGTTTTGTTGGGTATCCAGACTCTGGTTATTATGTTGAGGTTTCAGGCTCCGGTCAGTTTCGTTGGGTATCCAGACTCCGGTTTTTACGTTGAGCGTTCTGGCTCCGGTCAGTTTCGTTGGATATCCAGACTCCGGTTATTACGTTGAGCGTTCAGGCTCCGGTCAGTTTCGTTGGGTATCCAGACTCCGGTTATTACGTTGAACGTTCAGGCTCCGGTTAGTTTCGTTGGGTGTCCAGACTCCGGTTATTACGTTGAGCTTTCAGGCTCCGGTCATTTTTGTTGCGCATCCAGACTCCAGTTATTACGTTGTGCGTTCAGGCTCCGGTCAGTTTCGTTGAGTATCCAGACTCTGTTTATTACGTTGAGCGTTCAGGCTCCGTTCAGTTTCGTTGGGTATCCAGACTCCGGTTATTACGTTGAGCGTTCAGGCTCCGGTCAGTTTCGTTGTGTATCCAGATTCCGGTTATTACGTTGAGCATTCAGGCTCCGGTCAGTTTCGTTGGGTATCCAGACTCCGGTTTTTACGTTGAGCGTTCAGGCTCCTGTCAGTTTTGTTGGGTATCCAGACTCCGATTATTACGTTGAGCATTCAGGCTCCGGTCAGTTTCGTTGGGTATCCAGACTCCGGTTATTACGTAGAGCGTTCAGGCTCCGGTCAGTTTCTTTGGGTATCCAGACTCCGGTTATTACATTGAGCGTTAGGCTCCGGTCACTTTCGTTTGGTATCCAGACTTCAGTTATTACGTTGTGTGTTCAGGCTCCGGTCACTTTCGTTGGGTATCCAGACTCCGGTTTTTACGTTGAGCGTTCAGGCTCCGGTCTGTTTTGTTTGGTATCCAGACTCTGTTTTTACGTTGAGTGTTCAGGCTCCGGTCACTTTTGTTGGATATCCAGACTCCGGTTATTACGTTAAGCGTTCAGGCTCCGGTCAGTTTCGTTGGGTATCCAGACTCCGGTTATTACGTTGACATTTAGGCTCCGGTCAGTTTCGTTGGGTATCCAGACTCCATATTTTACGTTGAGCGTTCAGGCTCCGGTCAATTTCGTTGGGTATCCAGACTCCGGTTATTACGTTGAGCGTTCAGGCCCCGGTCAGTTTCGTTGGGTATCCAGACTCCGGTTATTACGTTAAGCGTTCAGGCTCCAGTCAGTTTCGTTGGGTATCCAGACTCCGGTTATTACGTTGAGCGTTCAGGCTCCGGTCAGTTTCGTTTGGGTATCCAGACTCTGGTTATTACGTTGAGCGTTCAGGCTCCGGTCAGTTTCGTTTGGTATCCAGACTTCAGTTATTACGTTGAGCGTTCAGGCTCCGGTCAATTTCGTTGGGTATCCAGACTCCGGTTTTTACGTTGAGCGTTCAGGCTCCGGTCAGTTTTATTGGGTATCCAGACTCTGGTTTTTACGTTGTGCGTTAAGACTCCGGTCAGTTTTGTTGGGTATCCAGACTTCGGTTATTTCGTTTAGCGTTCAGGCTCTGGTCAGTTTCGTTGGGTATCCAGACTCCGGTTATTACATTAGGCGTTCAGGCTCCGGTCAGTTTCGTTGGGTATCCAGACTCTGTTTTTACGTTGAGTGTTCAGGCTCCGGGTACTTTTGTTGGATATCCAGACTCCGGTTATTACGTTAAGCGTTCAGGCTCCGGTCAGTTTCGTTGGGTATCCAGACTCCGGTTATTACGTTGAGCGTTCAGGCTCCAGTCAGTCTCGTTGGGTATCCAGACTCCGGTTTTTACGTTGAGCGTTCAGGCTCCGGTCAATTTCGTTGGGTATCCAGATTCCGGTTATTACGTTGAGCGTTCAGGCTCCGGTCAGTTTCGTTGGGTATCTAGACTCCGGTTATTACGTTAAGTGTTCAGGCTCCAGTCAGTTTCGTTGGGTAACCAGACTCCGGTTATTACGTTGAGCGTTCAGGCTCCGGTAAGTTTCGTTTGGTATCCAGACTTCAGTTATTACATTGAGCGTCCAAGCTCCGGTCAGTTTCGTTGGGTATCCAGACTCCGGTTATTACGTTGACACTTAGGCTCCGGTCAATTTCATTGGGTATCCAGACTCCAGTTTTTACGTTGAGCGTTCAGGCTCCGGTCAGTTTTGTTGGGTATCCAGACTCTGGTTATTATGTTGAGGTTTCAGGCTCCGGTCAGTTTCGTTGGGTATCCAGACTCCGGTTTTTACGTTGAGCGTTCAGGCTCCGGTCAGTTTCGTTGGATATCCAGACTCCGGTTATTACCTTGAGCGTTCAGGCTCCGGTCAGTTTCGTTGGGTATCCAGACTCCGGTTATTACGTTGAATGTTCAGGCTCCGGTCAGTTTCGTTGGGTGTCCAGACTCCGGTTATTACGTTGAGCGTTCAGGCTCCGGTCATTTTTGTTGCGCATCCAGACTCCAGTTATTACGTTGTGCGTTCAGGCTCCGGTCAGTTTCGTTGAGTATCCAGACTCTGTTTATTACGTTGAGCGTTCAGGCTCCGTTCAGTTTCGTTGGGTATCCAGACTCCGGTTATTACGTTGAGCGTTCAGGCTCCGGTAAGTTTCGTTGTGTATCCAGATTCCGGTTATTACGTTGAGCATTCAGGCTCCGGTCAGTTTCGTTGGGTATCCAGACTCCGGTTTTTACGTTGAGCGTTCAGGCTCCTGTCAGTTTTGTTGGGTATCCAGACTCCCGTTATTACCTTGAGCATTCAGGCTCCGGTCAGTTTCGTTGGGTATCCAGACTCCGGTTATTACGTAGAGCGTTCAGGCTCCGGTCAGTTTCGTTGGGTATCCCGACTCCGGTTATTACATTGAGCGTTAGGCTCCGGTCACTTTCGTTTGGTATCCAGACTTCAGTTATTACGTTGTGTGTTCAGGCTCCGGTCACTTTCGTTGGGTATCCAGACTCCGGTTTTTACGTTGAGCGTTCAGGCTCCGGTCTGTTTTGTTGGGTATCCAGACTCTGTTTTTACGTTGAGTGTTCAGGCTTCGGTCACTTTTGTTGGATATCCAGACTCCGGTTATTACGTTAAGCGTTCAGGCTCCGGTCAGTTTCGTTGGGTATCCAGACTCCGGTTATTACGTTGAGCGTTCAGGCTCCGGTCAGTTTCGTTGGGTATCCAGACTCCGGTTTTTACGTTGAGCGTTCAGGCTCCGGTCAATTTCGTTGGGTATCCAGACTCCGGTTATTACGTTGAGCGTTCAGGCTCCGGTCAGTTTCGTTGGGTATCCAGACTCCGGTTATTACGTTAAGCGTTCAGGCTCCAGTCAGTTTCGTTGGGTAACCAGACTCCGGTTATTACGTTGAGCGTTCAGGCTCCGGTCAGTTTCGTTTGGTATCCAAACTTCAGTTATTACATTGAGCGTCCAGGCTCCGGTCAGTTTCGTTGGGTATCCAGACTCCGGTTATTACGTTGACACTTAGGCTCCGGTCAGTTTCATTGGGTATCCAGACTCCAGTTTTTACGTTGAGCGTTCAGGCTCCGGTCAGTTTTATTGGGTATCCAGACTCTGGTTATTATGTTGAGGTTTCAGGCTCCGGTCAGTTTCGTTGGGTATCCAGACTCCAGTGTTTACGTTGAGCGTTCAGGCTCCGGTCAGGTTCGTTGGATATCCAGACTCTGGTTATTACGTTAAGCGTTCAAACTCCGGTCAGTTTTGTTGGGTATCCAGACTCTGGTTATTACGTTGAGCGTTCAGGCTCCGGTCAGTTTCGTTTGGTATCCAGACTTCAGTTATTACGTTGAGCGTTCAGGCTCCGGTCAGTTTCGTTGGGTATCCAGACTCCGGTTATTACGTTGAATGTTCAGGCTCCGGTCAGTTTCGTTGGGTGTCCAGACTCCGGTTATTACGTTGAGCGTTCAGGCTCCGGTCATTTTTGTTGCGCATCCAGAATCCAGTTATTACGTTGTGCGTTCAGGCTCCGGTCAGTTTCGTTGAGTATCCAGACTCTGTTTATTACGTTGAGCGTTCAGGCTCCGTTCAGTTTCGTTGGGTATCCAGACTCCGGTTATTACGTTGAGCGTTCAGGCTCTGGTCAGTTTCGTTGTGTATCCAGATTCCGGTTATTACGTTGAGCATTCAAGCTCCGGTCAGTTTCGTTGGGTATCCAGACTCCGGTTTTTACGTTGAGCGTTCAGGCTCCTGTCAGTTTTGTTGGGTATCCAGACTCCGGTTATTACGTTGAGCATTCAGGCTCCGGTCAGTTTCGTTGGGTATCCAGACTCCGGTTATTACGTAGAGCGTTCAGGCTCCGGTCAGTTTCGTTGGGTATCCCGACTCCGGTTATTACATTGAGCGTTAGGTTCCGGTCACTTTCGTTTGGTATCCAGACTTCAGTTATTACGTTGTGTGTTCAGGCTCCGGTCACTTTCGTTGGGTATCCAGACTCCGGTTTTTACGTTGAGCGTTCAGGCTCCGGTCTGTTTTGTTGGGTATCCAGACTCTGTTTTTACGTTGAGTGTTCAGGCTCCGGTCACTTTTGTTGGATATCCAGACTCCGGTTATTACGTTAAGCGTTCAGGCTCCGGTCAGTTTCGTTGGGTATCCAGACTCCGGTTATTACGTTGAGCGTTCAGGCTCCGGTCAGTTTCGTTGGGTATCCAGACTCCGGTTTTTACGTTGAGCGTTCAGGCTCCGGTCAATTTCGTTGGGTATCCAGACTCCGGTTATTACGTTGAGCGTTCAGGCTCCGGTCAGTTTCGTTGGGTATCCAGACTCCGGTTATTACGTTAAGCGTTCAGGCTCCAGTCAGTTTCGTTGGGTAACCAGACTCCAGTTATTACGTTGAGCGTTCAGGCTCCGGTCAGTTTCGTTTGGTATCCAAACTTCAGTTATTACATTGAGCGTCCAGGCTCCGGTCAGTTTCGTTGGGTATCCAGACTCCGGTTATTACGTTGACACTTAGGCTCTGGTCAGTTTCATTGGGTATCCAGACTCCAGTTTTTACGTTGACCGTTCAGGCTCCGGTCAGTTTTATTGGGTATCCAGACTCTGGTTATTATGTTGAGGTTTCAGGCTCCGGTAAGTTTCGTTGGGTATCCAGACTCCAGTTTTTACGTTGAGCGTTCAGGCTCCGGTCAGTTTCGTTGGATATCCAGACTCCGGTTATTACGTTAAGCGTTCAAACTCCGATCAGTTTTGTTGGGTATCCAGACTCCCGTTATTACCTTGAGCATTCAGGCTCCGGTCAGTTTCGTTGGGTATCCAGACTCCGGTTATTACGTAGAGCGTTCAGGCTCCGGTCAGTTTCGTTGGGTATCCCGACTCCGGTTATTACATTGAGCGTTAGGCTCCGGTCACTTTCGTTTGGTATCCAGACTTCAGTTATTACGTTGTGTGTTCAGGCTCCGGTCACTTTCGTTGGGTATCCAGACTCCGGTTTTTACGTTGAGCGTTCAGGCTCCGGTCTGTTTTGTTGGGTATCCAGACTCTGTTTTTACGTTGAGTGTTCAGGCTCCGGTCACTTTTGTTGGATATCCAGACTCCGGTTATTACGTTAAGCGTTCAGGCTCCGGTCAGTTTCGTTGGGTATCCAGACTCCGGTTATTACGTTGAGCGTTCAGGCTCCGGTCAGTTTCGTTGGGTATCCAGACTCCGGTTTTTACGTTGAGCGTTCAGCCTCCGGTCAATTTCGTTGGGTATCCAGACTCCGGTTATTACGTTGAGCGTTCAGGCTCCGGTCAGTTTCGTTGGGTATCCAGACTCCGGTTATTACGTTAAGCGTTCAGGCTCCAGTCAGTTTCGTTGGGTAACCAGACTCCGGTTATTACGTTGAGCGTTCAGGCTCCGGTCAGTTTCGTTTGGTATCCAAACTTCAGTTATTACATTGAGCGTCCAGGCTCCGGTCAGTTTCGTTGGGTATCTAGACTCCGGTTATTACGTTGACACTTAGGCTCCGGTCAGTTTCATTGGGTATCCAGACTCCAGTTTTTACGTTGAGCGTTCAGGCTCCGGTCAGTTTTATTGGGTATCCAGACTCTGGTTATTATGTTGAGGTTTCAGGCTCCGGTCAGTTTCGTTGGGTATCCAGACTCCAGTTTTTACGTTGAGCGTTCAGGCTCCGGTCAGGTTCGTTGGATATCCAGACTCTGGTTATTACGTTAAGCGTTCAAACTCCGGTCAGTTTTGTTGGGTATCCAGACTCTGGTTATTACGTTGAGCGTTCAGGCTCCGGTCAGTTTCGTTTGGTATCCAGACTTCAGTTATTACGTTGAGCGTTCAGGCTCCGGTCAGTTTCGTTGGGTATCCAGACTCCGGTTATTACGTTGAATGTTCAGGCTCCGGTCAGTTTCGTTGGGTGTCCAGACTCCGGTTATTACGTTGAGCGTTCAGGCTCCGGTCATTTTTGTTGCGCATCCAGAATCCAGTTATTACGTTGTGCGTTCAGGCTCCGGTCAGTTTCGTTGAGTATCCAGACTCTGTTTATTACGTTGAGCGTTCAGGCTCCGTTCAGTTTCGTTGGGTATCCAGACTCCGGTTATTACGTTGAGCGTTCAGGCTCCGGTCAGTTTCGTTGTGTATCCAGATTCCGGTTATTACGTTGAGCATTCAAGCTCCGGTCAGTTTCGTTGGGTATCCAGACTCCGGTTTTTACGTTGAGCGTTCAGGCTCCTGTCAGTTTTGTTGGGTATCCAGACTCCGGTTATTACGTTGAGCATTCAGGCTCCGGTCAGTTTCGTTGGGTATCCAGACTCCGGTTATTACGTAGAGCGTTCAGGCTCCGGTCAGTTTCGTTGGGTATCCCGACTCCGGTTATTACATTGAGCGTTAGGCTCCGGTCACTTTCGTTTGGTATCCAGACTTCAGTTATTACGTTGTGTGTTCAGGCTCCGGTCACTTTCGTTGGGTATCCAGACTCCGGTTTTTACGTTGAGCGTTCAGGCTCCGGTCTGTTTTGTTGGGTATCCAGACTCTGTTTTTACGTTGAGTGTTCAGGCTCCGGTCACTTTTGTTGGATATCCAGACTCCGGTTATTACGTTAAGCGTTCAGGCTCCGGTCAGTTTCGTTGGGTATCCAGACTCCGGTTATTACGTTGAGCGTTCAGGCTCCGGTCAGTTTCGTTGGGTATCCAGACTCCGGTTTTTACGTTGAGCGTTCAGGCTCCGGTCAATTTCGTTGGGTATCCAGACTCCGGTTATTACGTTGAGCGTTCAGGCTCCGGTCAGTTTCGTTGGGTATCCAGACTCCGGTTATTACGTTAAGCGTTCAGGCTCCAGTCAGTTTCGTTGGGTAACCAGACTCCAGTTATTACGTTGAGCGTTCAGGCTCCGGTCAGTTTCGTTTGGTATCCAAACTTCAGTTATTACATTGAGCGTCCAGGCTCCGGTCAGTTTCGTTGGGTATCCAGACTCCGGTTATTACGTTGACACTTAGGCTCCGGTCAGTTTCATTGGGTATCCAGACTCCAGTTTTTACGTTGACCGTTCAGGCTCCGGTCAGTTTTATTGGGTATCCAGACTCTGGTAATTATGTTGAGGTTTCAGGCTCCGGTCAGTTTCGTTGGGTATCCAGACTCCAGTTTTTACGTTGAGCGTTCAGGCTCCGATCAGGTTCGTTGGATATCCAGACTCTGGTTATTACGTTAAGCGTTCAAACTCCGGTCAGTTTTGTTGGGTATCCAGACTCTGGTTATTACGTTGAGCGTTCAGGCTCCGGTCAGTTTCGTTTGGTATCCAGACTTCAGTTATTACGTTGAGCGTTCAGGCTCCGGTCAGTTTCGTTTGGTATCCAGACTCCGGTTATTACGTTGAATGTTCAGGCTCCGGTCAGTTTCGTTGGGTGTCCAGACTCCGGTTATTACGTTGAGCGTTCAGGCTCCGGTCATTTTTGTTGCGCATCCAGAATCCAGTTATTACGTTGTGCGTTCAGGCTCCGGTCAGTTTCGTTGAGTATCCAGACTCTGTTTATTACGTTGAGCGTTCAGGCTCCGTTCAGTTTCGTTGGGTATCCAGACTCCGGTTATTACGTTGAGCGTTCAGGCTCCGGTCAGTTTCGTTGTGTATCCAGATTCCGGTTATTACGTTGAGCATTCAAGCTCCGGTCAGTTTCGTTGGGTATCCAGACTCCGGTTTTTACGTTGAGCGTTCAGGCTCCTGTCAGTTTTGTTGGGTATCCAGACTCCGGTTATTACGTTGAGCATTCAGGCTCCGGTCAGTTTCGTTGGGTATCCAGACTCCGGTTATTACGTAGAGCGTTCAGGCTCCGGTCAGTTTCGTTGGGTATCCCGACTCCGGTTATTACATTGAGCGTTAGGCTCCGGTCACTTTCGTTTGGTATCCAGACTTCAGTTATTACGTTGTGTGTTCAGGCTCCGGTCACTTTCGTTGGGTATCCAGACTCCGGTTTTTACGTTGAGCGTTCAGGCTCCGGTCTGTTTTGTTGGGTATCCAGACTCTGTTTTTACGTTGAGTGTTCAGGCTCCGGTCACTTTTGTTGGATATCCAGACTCCGGTTATTACGTTAAGCGTTCAGGCTCCGGTCAGTTTCGTTGGGTATCCAGACTCCGGTTATTACGTTGAGCGTTCAGGCTCCGGTCAGTTTCGTTGGGTATCCAGACTCCGGTTTTTACGTTGAGCGTTCAGGCTCCGGTCAATTTCGTTGGGTATCCAGACTCCGGTTATTACGTTGAGCGTTCAGGCTCCGGTCAGTTTCGTTGGGTATCCAGACTCCGGTTATTACGTTAAGCGTTCAGGCTCCAGTCAGTTTCGTTGGGTAACCAGACTCCAGTTATTACGTTGAGCGTTCAGGCTCCGGTCAGTTTCGTTTGGTATCCAAACTTCAGTTATTACATTGAGCGTCCAGGCTCCGGTCAGTTTCGTTGGGTATCCAGACTCCGGTTATTACGTTGACACTTAGGCTCTGGTCAGTTTCATTGGGTATCCAGACTCCAGTTTTTACGTTGACCGTTCAGGCTCCGGTCAGTTTTATTGGGTATCCAGACTCTGGTTATTATGTTGAGGTTTCAGGCTCCGGTAAGTTTCGTTGGGTATCCAGACTCCAGTTTTTACGTTGAGCGTTCAGGCTCCGGTCAGTTTCGTTGGATATCCAGACTCCGGTTATTACGTTAAGCGTTCAAACTCCGATCAGTTTTGTTGGGTATCCAGACTCTGGTTATTACGTTGAGCGTTCAGGCTCCGGTCAGTTTCGTTTGGTATCCAGACTTCAGTTATTACGTTGAGCATTCAGGCTCTGGTCAATTTCGTTGGGTATCCAGACTCCGGTTTTTACGTTGAGCGTTCAGGCTCCGGTCAGTTTTGTTGGGTATCCAGACTCTGGTTTTTATGTTGAGCGTTAAGACTCCGGTCAGTTTTGTTGGGTATCCAGACTTCGGTTATTTCGTTTAGCGTTCAGGCTCTGGTCAGTTTCGTTGGGTATCCAGACTCCGGTTATTACATTAGGCGTTCAGGCTCCGGTCAGTTTCGTTGGGTATCCAGACTCCGGTTATTACGTTGAGCGTTCAGGCTCCGTTCAGTTTCGTTGCGTATCCAGACTCCGGTTATTACGTTGATCGTTCAGGCTCCAGTCAGTTTCATTTGGTATCCAGACTCCGGTTTTTACGTTGAGCGTTCAGGCTCCGGTCAGTTTTATTGTGTATCCAGACTCCGGTTATTACGTTGATCGTTCAGGCTCTAGTCAGTTTCATTGGGTATCCAAACTCCGGTTATTACGTTGAGCGTTCAGGCTCCGGTCAGTTTCGTTGGGTATCCAGACTTCGGTCATTACGTTGAGCATTCAAGCTCCGGACAGTTTCGTGGTGTATCCAGACTCCGGTTATTACGTTGAGCGTTCAGGCTCCGGTCAGTTTCGTTGGGTATCCAGACTCCAGTTATTACGTTGAACGTTCAGGCTCCGGTCAGTTTCGTTGGGTGTCATGACTCCGGTTATTACGTTGAGCGTTCAGGCTCCGGTCATTTTTGTTGCGCATCCAAACTCCAGTTATTACGTTGTGCGTTCAGGATCCGGTCAGTTTCGTTGAGTATCCAGACTCCGGTTATTACGTTGAGCGTTCAGGCTCCGTTCAGTTTCGTTGGGTATCCAGACTCCTATTATTACGTTGAGCATTCAGGCTCCGGTCAGTTTCGTTGTCTATCCAGATTCCGGTTATTACGTTGAGCGTTCAGGCTCCGGTCAGTTTCGTTGGGTATCCAGACTCTGGTTTTTACGTTGAGCACTCAGGCTCCTGTCAGTTTTGTTGGGTATCCAGACTCCGGTTATTACATTGAGCATTCAGGCTCCAGTCAGTTTCGTTGGGTATCCAGACTCTGGTTATTACGTTGAGCGTTCAGGCTCCTGTCAGTTTCGTTGGGTATCCAGACTCCGGTTATTACATTGAGCGTTAGGCTCCGGTCACTTTCGTTTGGTATCCAGACTTCAGTTATTACGTTGTGTGTTCAGGCTCCGGTCACTTTCGTTGGGTATCCAGACTCCGGTTTTTACGTTGAGCGTTCAGGCTCCGGTCTGTTTTGTTGGGTATCCAGACTCTGTTTTTACGTTGAGTGTTCAGGCTCCGGTCACTTTTGTTGGATATCCAGACTCCGGTTATTACGTTAAGCGTTCAGGCTCCGGTCAGTTTCGTTGGGTATCCAGACTCCGGTTATTACGTTGAGCGTTCAGGCTCCGGTCAGTTTCGTTGGGTATCCAGACTCCGGTTTTTACGTTGAGCGTTCAGGCTCCGGTCAATTTCGTTGGGTATCCAGACTCCGATTATTACATTGAGCGTTCAGGCTCCGGTCAGTTTCGTTGGGTATCCAGACTCCGGTTATTACGTTAAGCGTTCAGGCTCCAGACAGTTTCGTTGGGTAACCAGACTCCGGTTATTACGTTGAGCGTTCAGGCTCCGGTCAGTTTCGTTTGGTATCCAAACTTCAGTTATTACATTGAGCGTCCAGGCTCCGGTCAGTTTCGTTGGGTATCTAGACTCCGGTTATTACATTGACACTTAGGCTCCGGTCAGTTTCATTGGGTATCCAGACTCCAGTTTTTACGTTGAGCGTTCAGGCTCCAGTCAGTTTTATTGGGTATCCAGACTCTGGTTATTATGTTGAGGTTTCAGGATCCGGTCAGTTTCGTTGGGTATCCAGACTCTGTTTTTACATTGAGTGTTTAGGCTCCGGTCACTTTTGTTGGATATCCAGACTCCGGTTATTACGTTAAGCGTTCAGGCTCCGGTCAGTTTCGTTGGGTATCCAGACTCCGGTTATTACGTTGAGCGTTCAGGCTCCGGTCAGTTTCGTTGGGTATCCAGACTCCGGTTTTTACGTTGAGCGTTCAGGCTCTGGTCAATTTCGTTGGGTATCCAGACTCCGGTTATTATGTTAAGCGTTCAGGCTCCGGTCAGTTTCGTTGGGTATCCAGACTCCGGTTATTACGTTAAGCGTTCAGGCTCCAGTCAGTTTCGTTGGGTAACCAGACTCCAGTTATTACGTTGAACGTTCAGGCTCCGGTCAGTTTCGTTTGGTATCCAAACTTCAGTTATTACATTGAGCGTCCAGGCTCCGGTCAGTTTCGTTGGGTATCCAGACTCCGGTTATTACGTTGGCACTTAGGCTCCGGTCAGTTTCATTGGGTATCCAGACTCCAGTTTTTACGTTGACCGTTCAGGCTCCGGTCAGTTTTATTGGGTATCCAGACTCTGGTTATTATGTTGAGGTTTCAGGCTCCGGTCAGTTTCGTTGGGTATCCAGACTCCAGTTTTTACGTTGAGCGTTCAGGCTCCGGTCAGTTTCGTTGGATATCCAGACTCCGGTTTTTACGTTAAGCGTTCAAACTCCGATCAGTTTTGTTGGGTATCCAGACTCTGGTTATTACATTGAGCGTTCAGGCTCCGGTCAGTTTCGTTTGGTATCCAGACTTCAGTTATTACGTTGAGCGTTCAGGCTCTGGTCAATTTCGTTGGGTATCCAGACTCCGGTTTTTACGTTGAGCGTTCAGGCTCCGGTCAGTTTTGTTGGGTATCCAGACTCTGGTTTTTACGTTGAGCGTTAAGACTCCGGTCAGTTTTGTTGGGTATCCAGACTTCGGTTATTTCGTTTAGCGTTCAGGCTCTGGTCAGTTTCGTTGGGTATCCAGACTCCGGTTATTACATTAGGCGTTCAGGCTCCGGTCAGTTTCGTTGGGTATCCAGACTCCGGTTATTACGTTGAGCGTTTAGGCTCCGTTCAGTTTCGTTGCGTATCCAGACTCCGGTTATTACGTTGATCGTTCAGGCTCCGGTCAGTTTCATTTGTTATCCAGACTCCGGTTTTTACGTTGAGCGTTCAGGCTCCGGTCAGTTTTATTGTGTATCCAGACTCCGGTTATTACGTTGATCGTTCAGGCTCTAGTCAGTTTCATTGGGTATCCAAACTCCGGTTATTACGTTGAGCGTTCAGGCTCCGGTCAGTTTCGTTGGGTATCCAGACTTCGGTCATTACGTTGAGCATTCAAGCTCCGGACAGTTTCGTGGTGTATCCAGACTCCGGTTATTACGTTGAGCGTTCAGGCTCCGGTCAGTTTCGTTGGGTATCCAGACTCCGGTTATTACGTTGAACGTTCAGGCTCCGGTCAGTTTCGCTGGGTGTCCAGACTCCGGTTATTACGTTGAGCGTTCAAGCTCCGGTCATTTTTGTTGCGCATCCAAACTCCAGTTATTACGTTGTGCGTTCAGGATCCGGTCAGTTTCGTTGAGTATCCAGACTCCGGTTATTACGTTGAGCGTTCAGGCTCCGTTCAGTTTCGTTGGGTATCCAGACTCCTATTATTACGTTGAGCATTCAGGCTCCAGTCAGTTTCGTTGTCTATCCAGATTCCGGTTATTACGTTGAGCGTTCAGGCTCCGGTCAGTTTCGTTGGGTATCCAGACTCTGGTTTTTACGTTGAGCACTCAGGCTCCTGTCAGTTTTGTTGGGTATCCAGACTCCGGTTATTACATTGAGCATTCAGGCTCCAGTCAGTTTCGTTGGGTATCCAGACTCTGGTTATTACGTTGAGCGTTCAGGCTCCTGTCAGTTTCGTTGGGTATCCAGACTCCGGTTATTACATTGAGCGTTAGGCTCCGGTCACTTTCGTTTGGTATCCAGACTTCAGTTATTACGTTGTGTGTTCAGGCTCCGGTCACTTTCGTTGGGTATCCAGACTCCGGTTTTTACGTTGAGCGTTCAGGCTCCGGTCTGTTTTGTTGGGTATCCAGACTCTGTTTTTACGTTGAGTGTTCAGGCTCCGGTCACTTTTGTTGGATATCCAGAGTCCGGTTATTACGTTAAGCGTTCAGGCTCCGTTCAGTTTCGTTGGGTATCCAGACTCCGGTTATTACGTTGAGCGTTCAGGCTCCGGTCAGTTTCGTTGGGTATCCAGACTCCGGTTTTACGTTGAGCGTTCAGGCTCCGGTCAATTTCGTTGGGTATCCAGAATCCGATTATTACATTGAGCGTTCAGGCTCCGGTCATTTTCGTTGGGTATCCAGACTCCGGTTATTACGTTAAGCGTTCAGGCTCCAGTTAGTTTCGTTGGGTAACCAGACTCCGGTTATTACGTTGAGCGTTCAGGCTCCGGTCAGTTTCGTTTGGTATCCAAACTTCAGTTATTACATTGAGCGTCCAGGCTCCGGTCAGTTTCGTTGGGTATCTAGACTCCGGTTATTACGTTGACACTTAGGCTCCGGTCAGTTTCATTGGGTATCCAGACTCCAGTTTTTACGTTGAGCGTTCAGGCTCCAGTCAGTTTTATTGGGTATCCAGACTCTGATTATTATGTTGAGGTTTCAGGCTCCGGTCAGTTTCGTTGGGTATCCAGACTCCAGTTTTTACGTTGAGCGTTCACGCTCCGGTCAGTTTCGTTGGATATCCAGACTCCGGTTATTACGTTAAGCGTTCAAACTCCGGTCAGTTTTGTTGGGTATCCAGACTCTCGTTATTACGTTGAGCGTTCAGGCTCCGGTCAGTTTCGTTTGGTATCCAGACTTCAGTTATTACGTTGAGCGTTCAGGCTCCGGTCAATTTCGTTGGGTATCCAGACTCCGGTTTTTACGTTGAGCGTTCAGGCTCCGGTCAGTTTTGTTGGGTATCCAGACTCTGGTTTTTACGTTGAGCGTTAAGACTCCGGTCAGTTTTGTTGGGTATCCAGACTTCGGTTATTTCGTTTAGCGTTCAGGCTCTGGTCAGTTTCGTTGGGTATCCAGACTCCGGTTATTACATTAGGCGTTCAGGCTCCGGTCAGTTTCGTTGGGTATCCAGACTCCGGTTATTACGTTGAGCGTTCAGGCTCCGGTCAGTTTCGTTGCGTATCCAGACTCCGGTTATTACGTTGATCGTTCAGGCTCCGGTCAGTTTCATTGGGTATCCAGACTCCGGTTTTTACGTTGAGCGTTCAGGCTCCGGTCAGTTTTATTGTGTATCCAGACTCCGGTTATTACGTTGATCGTTCAGGCTCTAGTCAGTTTCATTGGGTATCCAAACTCCGGTTATTACGTTGAGCGTTCAGGCTCCGGTCAGTTTCGTTGGGTATCCAGACTTCGGTCATTACGTTGAGCATTCAAGCTCCGGACAGTTTCGTGGTGTATCCAGACTCCGGTTATTACGTTGAGCGTTCAGGCTCCGGTCAGTTTCGTTGGGTATCCAGACTCCGGTTATTACGTTGAACATTCAGGCTCCGGTCAGTTTCGTTGGGTGTCCAGACTCCGGTTATTACGTTGAGCGTTCAGGCTCCGGTCATTTTTGTTGCGCATCCAAACTCCAGTTATTACATTGTGCGTTCAGGATCCGGTCAGTTTCGTTGAGTATCCAGACTCCGGTTATTACGTTGAGCGTTCAGGCTCCGTTCAGTTTCGTTGGGTATCCAGACTCCGGTTATTACGTTGAGCATTCAGGCTCCGGTCAGTTTCGTTGTGTATCCAGATTCCGGTTATTACGTTGAGCGTTCAGGCTCCAGTCAGTTTCGTTGGGTATCCAGACTCTGGTTTTTACGTTGAGCACTCAGGCTCCTGTCAGTTTTGTTGGGTATCCAGACTCCGGTTATTACATTGAGCATTCAGGTTCCAGTCAGTTTCGTTGGGTATCCAGACTCTGGTTATTACGTTGAGCGTTCAGGCTCCTGTCAGTTTCGTTGGGTATCCAGACTCCGGTTATTACATTGAGCGTTAGGCTCCGGTCACTTTCGTTTGGTATCCAGACTTCAGTTATTACGTTGTGCGTTCAGGCTTCGTTCAGTTTCGTTGGGTATCCAGACTCCGGTTTTTACGTTGAGCGTTCAGGCTCTGGTCTGTTTTGTTGGGTATCCAGACTCTGCTTTTTACGTTGAGTGTTCAGGCTCCGGTCAGTTTTGTTGGATATCCAGACTCCGGTTATTACGTTAAGCGTTCAGGCTTCGGTCAGTTTCGTTGGGTATCCAGACACTGGTTATTATGTTGAGCGTTCAGGCTCCGGTCAGTTTCGTTGGGTATCCAGACTCCGGTTTTTACATTGAGCGTTCAGGCTCCGGTCAATTTCGTTGGGTATCCAGACTCCAGTAATTACGTTGAGCGTTCAGGCTCTGGTCAGTTTCGTTGGGTATCCAGACTCCGGTTTTTACATTGAGCGTCTAGGCTCCGGTCAGTTTTGGTGGGTATCCAGACTCCGGTTATTACGTTGAGCGTTCAGGCTCCAGTCAGTTTCGTTGGGTATCCAAACTCCGGTTATTACGTTGAGCGTTCAGGCTCCGGTCAGTTTCGTTTGGTATCCAGACTTTAGTTATTACGTTGAGCGTTCAGGCTCCGGTCAGTTTCGTTGGGTATCCAGACTCCGGTTTTTACGTTGAGCGTTCAGGCTCCGGTCAGTTTTATTGGGTATCCAGACTCCGGTTATTATGTTGAGGGTTCAGGCTCCGATCAGTTTTGTTGGGTATCCAGACTTCGGTTATTATGTTGAGCGTTCAGGCTCCGTTCAGTTTCGTAGGGTATCCAGACTCCGGTTATTACGTTGAGCGTTCAAGCTCCGGTCAATTTTGTTGGATATCCAGACTCCGGTTATTACGATAAGCGTTCAGGCTCCGGTCAGTTTCGTTGGGTATCCAGACTCCGGTTATTACGTTGAGCGTTCAGGCTCCGGTCAGTTTCGTTGGGTATCCAGACTCCGGTTTTTACGTTGAGCGTTCAGGCTCCGGTTAATTTCGTTGGGTATCCAGACTCCGGTTATTACGTTGAGCGTTCAGGCTCCGGTCAGTTTCATTGGGTATCCAGACTCCGGTTTTTACGTTGAGCGTTCAGGCTCCGGTCAGTTTTGTTGTGTATCCAGACTCCAGTTATTACGTTGAGCGTTCAGGCTCCAGTCAGTTTCATTGGGTATCCAAACTCTGGTTATTACGTTGAGCGTTCAGGCTCCGGTCAGTTTCATTGGGTATCCAGACTTCGGTTATTACGTTGAGCATTCAAGCTCCGGACAGTTTCGTGGTGTATCCAGACTCCGGTTATTACGTTGAGCGTTCAGGCTCCGGTCAGTTTCGTTGGGTATCCAGACTCCGGTTATTACGTTGAACGTTCAGGCTCCGGTCAGTTTCGTTAAGTGTCCAGATTCCGGTTATTACGTTGAGCGTTCAGGCTCCGGTCAGTTTCGTAGGGTATCCAGACTCCGGTTTTTACGTTGAGCGTTCAGGCTCCTATCAGTTTTGTTGGGTATCCAGACTCCGGTTATTACGTTGAGCATTCAGGCTCCGGTCAGTTTCGTTGGGTATCCATACTCCGGTTATTACGTTGAGCGTTCAGGCTCCGGTCAGTTTCGTTGGGTATCCATACTCCGGTTATTACATTGAGCATTAGGCTCCGGTCAATTTCGTTTGGTATCCAGACTTCAGTTATTACGTTGTGCGTTCAGGCTCCGGTCAGTTTCGTTGGGTATCCAGACTCCGGTTTTTACGTTGAGCGTTCAGGCTCCGGTCTGTTTTTTTGGGTATCCAGACTCTGGTTTTTACGTTGACTGTTCAGGCTCCGGTCAGTTTTGTTGGATATCCAGACTCCGGTTATTACGTTAAGCGTTCAGGCTCTGGTCAGTTTCGTTGGGTATCCAGACTCCGGTTATTACGTGGAGCGTTCAGGCTCCGGTCAGTTTCGTTGGGTATCCAGACTCCGGTTTTTACGTTGAGCGTTCAGGCTCCGGTCAATTTCGTTGGGTATCCAGACACCGGTTATTACGTTGAGCGTTCAGGCTCCGGTCAGTTTCGTTGGGTATCCATACTCCGGTTTTTACGTTGAGCGTCCAGGCTCCGGTCAGTTTTGGTGGGTATCCAGACTCCGGTTATTATGTTGAGCGTTCAGGCTCCAGTCAGTTTCGTTGGGTATCCAGACTCCGGTTATTACGTTGAGCGTTCAGGCTCCGGTCAGTTTCGTTTGGTATCCAGACTTCAGTTATTACGTTGAGCGTTCAGGCTCCGGTCAGTTTCGTTGGGTATCCAGACTCCGGTTTTTACGTTGAGCGTTCAGGCTCCGGTCAGTTTTGTTGGGTATCCAGACTCCGGTTATTATGTTGAGGGTTCAGGCTCCGATCAGTTTTGTTGGGTATCCATACTTCGGTTATTATGTTGAGCGTTCAGGCTCCGTTCAGTTTCGTAGGGTATCCAGACTCCGGTTATTACGTTGAGCGTTAAGGCTCCGGTCAATTTTGTTGGATATCTAGACTCCGGTTATTACGATAAGCGTTCAGGCTCCGGTCAGTTTCGTTGGGTATCCAGACTCCGGTTATTACGTTGAGCGTTCAGGCTCCGGTCAGTTTCGTTGGGTATCCTGACTCCGGTTATTACGTTGAGCGTTCAGGCTCTAGTCATTTTCGTTGCGCATCCAAACTCCAGTTATTACGTTGTGCGTTCAGGCTCCGGTCAGTTTCGTTGAGTATCCAGACTCCGGTTATTACGTTGAGCGTTCAGGCTCCGTTCAGTTTCGTTGGGTATCCAGACTCCAGTTATTACGTTGAACGTTTAGGCTCCGGTCAGTTTCGTTGTGTATCCAGATTCCGGTTATTACGTTGAGCGTTCAGGCTCCGGTCAGTTTCGTAGGGTATCCAGACTCCGGTTTTTACGTTGAGCGTTCAGGCTCCGGTCAGTTTCGTTGGGTATCCATACTCCGGTTATTACATTGAGCATTAGGCTCCGGTCAATTTCGTTTGGTATCCAGACTTCAGTTATTACGTTGTGCGTTCAGGCTCCGGTCAGTTTCGTTGGGTATCCAGACTCCGGTTTTTACGTTGAGCGTTCAGGCTCCAGTCTGTTTTGTTGGGTATCCAGACTCTGGTTTTTACGTTGAGTGTTCAGGCTCCGGTCAGTTTTGTTGGATATCTAGACTCCGGTTATTACATTAAGCGTTCAGGCTCTGGTCAGTTTCGTTGGGTATCCAATTTCCGGTTATTACGTTGAGCGTTCAGGCTCCGGTCAGTTTCGTTGGGTATCCAGACTCCGGTTTTTACGTTGAGCGTTCAGGCTCCGGTCAATTTCGTTGGGTATCCAGACACCGGTTATTACGTTGAGCGTTCAGGCTCCGGTCAGTTTCGTTGGGTATCCAGACTCCGGTTTTTACGTTGAGCGTCCAGGCTCCGGTCAGTTTTGGTGGGTATCCAGACTCCGGTTATTACGTTGAGCGTTCAGGCTCCGTTCAGTTTCGTTGGGTATCCAGACTCCGGTTATTACGTTCAGCGTTCAGGCTCCGGTCAGTTTCGTTTGGTATCCAGACTTCAGTTATTACGTTGAGCGTTCAGGCTCCGATCAGTCTTGTTGGGTATCCAGACTTTGGTTTTTACGTTGAGCATTCAGGCTCCGGTCAGTTTTGTTGGGTATCCAGACTCCGGTTATTATGTTGAGGCTTCAGGCTCCGATCAGTTTTGTTGGGTATCCAGACTTCGGTTGTTATGTTGAGCGTTCAGGCTCCGTTCAGTTTCGTAGGGTATCCAGACTCCGGTTATTACGTTGAGCGTTCAGGCTCCGGTCAGTTTCGTTGGGTATCCAGACTCTGGTTATTACGTTTAGCATTCACGCTCCGGTCAGTTTCGTTGGATATTCAGACTCCTTTCATTACGTTGAGTGTTCAGGCTCCGGTCAGTTTCGTTGCGTATCCAAACTTCGGTTACTACGTTGATCGTTCAGGCTCCGGTCAGTTTCATTGGGTATCCAGACTCCGGTTTTTACATTGAGCGTTCAGGCTCCGGTCAGTTTTGTTGGGTATCCAGACTCCGGTTATTACGTTGAGCGTTCAGGCTCCGGTCAGTTTCATTGGTTATCCAAACTCCGGTTATTACATTGAGCGTTCAGGCTCCGGTCAGTTTCGTTGGGTATCCAGACTTCGGTTATTACGTTGAGCATTCAAGCTCCGGTCAGTTTCGTTGGGTATCCAGACTCCGGTTATTACGTTGAGCGTTCAGGCTCCGGTCAGTTTCGTTGGGTATCCAGACTCCGGTTATTACGTTGAACGTTCAGGCTCCGGTCAGTTTCGTTGGGTGTCCAGACTCCGGTTATTACGTTGAGCGTTCAGGCTCCGGTCATTTTCGTTGCGCATCCAGACTCCAGTTATTACGTTGTGCATTCAGGCTCCAGTCAGTTTCGTTGAGCAGACTCCGGTTATTACGTTGAGCGTTCAGGCTCCATTCAGTTTTGTTGGGTATCCAGACTCCGGTTATTACGTTGAGCATTCAGGCTCCGGTCAGTTTTGTTGTGTATCCAACTCCGGTTATTACGTTGAGCGTTCAGGCTCCGGTCAGTTTCGTTGGGTATCCAGACTCCCGTTTTTATGTTGAGCGTTCAGGCTCCGTTCAGTTTTATTGGGTATCCAGACTCCGGTTATTACGTTGAGCGTTCAGGCTCCGGTCAGTTTCGTTGTGTATCCAGACTCCGGTTATTACATTGAGCGTTCAGGCTCCGGTCACTTTCGTTCGGTATCCAGACTTCAGTTATTACGTTGAGCGTTCAGGCTCCGGTCAGTTTCGTTGGGTATCCAGACTCCGGTTTTTACGTTGAGCGTTCAGGCTCCGGACAGTTTTGTTGGGTGTCCAGACTCCGGTTTTTACGTTGAGCGTTCAGGCTCCTTTCAGTTTTGTTGGATATCCAGACTCCGGTTATTATGTTGAGCATTCAGGCTCCGGTCAGTTTCGTTGCGTATCCAGACTCCGGTTATTACGTTGAGAATTATGGCTCCGGTCAGTTTCGTTGGGTATCCAGACTCCGATTATTACATTGAACGTTCAGGCTCCGGTCACTTTTGTTTGGTATCCAGACTTCAGTTATTACGTTGAGCGTTCAGGCTCCGGTCAGTTTCGTTGGGTATCCAGACTCCGGTTTTTACGTTGAGCGTTCAGGCTCCTGTCAGTTTTGTTGGGTATCCAGACTTCAGTTATTACGTTGAGCGTTCAGACTCCGGTCAGTTTTGTTGCGTATCCAGACTCCGGTTATTACGTTCAGCATTCAGGCTCCGGTAAGTTTCGTTGGGTATCCAGACTCCGGTTATTACGTTGAGCGTTCAGGCTCCGGTCAGTTTCGTTGGGTATCCAGACTCCGGTTATTACGTTGAGCGTTCAGGCTCCGGTCAGTTTCGTTGGGTATCCAAACTCCGGTTATTACGTTGAGCGTTCAGGCTCCGGTCAGTTTCGTTGGGTATCTAGACTCCGATTTTTACGTTGAGCGTTCAGGCTCCGGTCAATTTCGTTGGGTATCCAGACACCGGTTATTACATTGAGCGTTCAGGCTTCGGTCAGTTTCGTTGGGTATCCAGACTCCGGTTTTTACGTTGAGCGTCCAGGCTCTGGTCAGTTTTGGTGGGTATCCAGACTCCGGTTATTACGTTGAGCGTTCAGGCTCCGTTCAGTTTCGTTGGGTATCCAGACTCCGGTTATTACGTTGAGCGTTCAGGCTCCGGTCAGTTTCATTTGGTATCCAGACTTCAGTTATTACGTTGAGCGTTAAGGCTCCGGTCAGTTTCGTTGGGTATCCAGACTCCGGTTTTTACGTTGAGCGTTCAGGCTCCGGTCAGTTTTGTTGGGTATCCAGACTCCGGTTATTATGTTGAGGGTTCAGGCTCCGATCAATTTTGTTAGGTATCCAGACTTCGGTTGTTACGTTGAGCGTTCAGGCTCCGTTCAGTTTCGTAGGGTATCCAGACTCCGGTTATTACGTTGAGCGTTCAGGCTCCGGTCAGCTTCGTTGGGTATCCAGACTCTGGTTATTACGTTTAGCATTCAGGCTCCGGTCAGTTTCGTTGGATATTCAGACTCCTTTTATTACGTTGAGCGTTCAGGCTACGGTCAGTTTCGTTGAGCAGACTCCGGTTATTACGTTGAGCGTTCAGGCTCCGTTCAGTTTCGTTGGGTATCCAGACTCCGGTTATTACGTTGAGCGTTCAGGCTCCGGTCAGTTTCGTTGTGTATCCAACTCCGGTTATTACGTTGAGCGTTCAGACTCCGGTCAGTTTCGTTGGGTATCCAGACTCCGGTTATTACGTTGAGCGTTCAGGCTCCGGTCAGTTTCGTTGGGTATCCATACTCCGGTTATTACATTGAGCATTAGGCTCCGGTCAATTTCGTTTGGTATCCAGACTTCAGTTATTACGTTGTGCGTTCAGGCTCCGGTCAGTTTCGTTGGGTATCCAGACTCCGGTTTTTACGTTGAGCGTTCAGGCTCCGGTCTGTTTTGTTGGGTATCCAGACTCTGGTTTTTACGTTGAGTGTTCAGGCTCCGGTCAGTTTTGTTGGATATCCAGACTCCGGTTATTACATTAAGCGTTCAGGCTCTGGTCAGTTTCGTTGGGTATCCAGACTCCGGTTATTACGTTGAGCGTTCAGGCTTCGGTCAGTTTCGTTGGGTATCCAGACTCTGGTTTTTACGTTGAGCGTTCAGGCTCCGGTCAATTTCGTTGGGTATCCAGACACCGGTTATTACATTGAGCGTTCAGGCTCCGGTCAGTTTCGTTGGGTATCCAGACTCCGGTTTTTACGTTGAGCGTCCAGGCTCCGGTCAGTTTTTGTGGGTATCCAGACTCCGGTTATTACGTTGAGCGTTCAGGCTCCGTTCAGTTTCGTTGGGTATCCAGACTTCGGTTATTACGTTGAGCATTCAAGCTCCGGTCAGTTTCGTTGGGTATCCAGACTCCGGTTATTACGTTGAGCGTTCAGGCTCCGGTCAGTTTCATTGGGTATCCAGACTCCAGTTATTAGATTGAACGTTCAGGCTCCGGTCAGTTTCGTTGGGTGTCCAGACTCTGGTTATTACGTTGAGCGTTCAGGCTCCAGTCTTTTTCGTTGCGCATCCAGACTCCAGTTATTACGTTGTGCGTTCAGGCTCCAGTCAGTTTCGTTGCGTATCCAGACTCCGGTTATTACGTTGAGAATTATGGCTCCGGTCAGTTTCGTTGGGTATCCAGACTCCGATTATTACATTGAGCGTTCAGGCTCTGGTCACTTTTGTTTGGTATCCAGACTTCAGTTATTACGTTGAGCGTTCAGGCTCCGGTCAGTTTCGTTGGGTATCCAGACTCCGGTTTTTACGTTGAGCGTTCAGGCTCCTGTCAGTTTTGTTGGGTATCCAGAGTTCAGTTATTACGTTGAGCGTTCAGACTCCGGTCAGTTTTGTTGCGTATCCAGACTCCGGTTATTACGTTCAGCATTCAGGCTCCGGTAAGTTTCGTTGGGTATCCAGACTCCGGTTATTACGTTGAGCGTTCAGGCTCCGGTCAGTTTCGTTGGGTATCCAGACTCCGGTTATTACGTTGAGCGTTCAGGCTCCGGTCAATTTCGTTGGGTATCCAGACTCCGGTTATTACATTGAGCGTTCAGGCTCCGGTCAGTTTCGTTGGGTATCCAGACTCCGGTTATTACGTTGAGCGTTCAGGCTCCGGTCAGTTTCGTTGGGTGTCCAGACTCCGGTTATTACGTTGAGCGTTCAGGCTCCGGTCATTTTCGTTGCGCATCCAGACTCCAGTTATTACGTTGTGCATTCAGGCTCCAGTCAGTTTCGTTGAGCAGACTCCGGTTATTACGTTGAGCGTTCAGGCTCCATTCAGTTTTGTTGGGTATCCAGACTCCGGTTATTACGTTGAGCATTCAGGCTCCGGTCAGTTTTGTTGTGTATCCAACTCCGGTTATTACGTTGAGCGTTCAGGCTCCGGTCAGTTTCGTTGGGTATCCAGACTCCCGTTTTTATGTTGAGCGTTCAGGCTCCGTTCAGTTTTATTGGGTATCCAGACTCCGGTTATTACGTTGAGCGTTCAGGCTCCGGTCAGTTTCGTTGTGTATCCAGACTCCGGTTATTACATTGAGCGTTCAGGCTCCGGTCACTTTCGTTCGGTATCCAGACTTCAGTTATTACGTTGAGCGTTCAGGCTCCGGTCAGTTTCGTTGGGTATCCAGACTCCGGTTTTTACGTTGAGCGTCCAGGCTCTGGTCAGTTTTGGTGGGTATCCAGACTCCGGTTATTACGTTGAGCGTTCAGGCTCCGTTCAGTTTCGTTGGGTATCCAGACTCCGGTTATTACGTTGAGCGTTCAGGCTCCGGTCAGTTTCATTTGGTATCCATACTTCAGTTATTACGTTGAGCGTTAAGGCTCCGGTCAGTTTCGTTGGGTATCCAGACTCCGGTTTTTACGTTGAGCGTTCAGGCTCCGGTCAGTTTTGTTGGGTATCCAGACTCCGGTTATTATGTTGAGGGTTCAGGCTCCGATCAATTTTGTTAGGTATCCATACTTCGGTTGTTACGTTGAGCGTTCAGGCTCCGTTCAGTTTCGTAGGGTATCCAGACTCCGGTTATTACGTTGAGCGTTCAGGCTCCGGTCAGTTTCGTTGGGTATCCAGACTCTGGTTATTACGTTTAGCATTCAGGCTCCGGTCAGTTTCGTTGGATATTCAGACTCCTTTTATTACGTTGAGCGTTCAGGCTACGGTCAGTTTCGTTGAGCAGACTCCGGTTATTACGTTGAGCGTTCAGGCTCCGTTCAGTTTCGTTGGGTATCCAGACTCCGGTTATTACGTTGAGCGTTCAGGCTCCGGTCAGTTTCGTTGTGTATCCAACTCCGGTTATTACGTTGAGCGTTCAGGCTCCGGTCAGTTTCGTTGGGTATTTAGACTCCAGTTATTACGTTGAGCGTTCAGGCTCCGGTCAGTTTCGTTGGGTATCCATACTCCGGTTATTACATTGAGCATTAGGCTCCGGTCAATTTCGTTTGGTATCCAGACTTCAGTTATTACGTTGTGCGTTCAGGCTCCGGTCAGTTTCGTTGGGTATCCAGACTCTGGTTTTTACGTTGAGCGTTCAGGCTCCGGTCTGTTTTGTTGGGTATCCAGACTCTGGTTTTTACGTTGAGTGTTCAGGCTCCGGTCAGTTTTGTTGGATATCCAGACTCCGGTTATTACATTAAGCGTTCAGGCTCTGGTCAGTTTCGTTGGGTATCCAGACTCCGGTTATTACGTTGAGCGTTCAGGCTTCGGTCAGTTTCGTTGGGTATCCAGACTCTGGTTTTTACGTTGAGCGTTCAGGCTCCGGTCAATTTCGTTGGGTATCCAGACACCGGTTATTACATTGAGCGTTCAGGCTCCGGTCAGTTTCGTTGGGTATCCAGACTCCGGTTTTTACGTTGAGCGTCCAGGCTCCGGTCAGTTTTGGTGGGTATCCAGACTCCGGTTATTACGTTGAGCGTTCAGGCTCCGTTCAGTTTCGTTGGGTATCCAGACTTCGGTTATTACGTTGAGCGTTCAGGCTCCGGTCAGTTTCGTTTGGTATCCAGACTTCAGTTATTACGTTGAGCGTTCAGGCTCCGATCAGTTTTGTTGGGTATCCAGACTTCGGTTTTTACGTTGAGCGTTCAGGCTCCGGTCAGTTTTGTTGGGTATCCAGACTCCGGTTATTATGTTGAGGGTTCAGGCTCCGATCAGTTTTGTTGGGTATCCAGACTTCGGTTGTTATGTTGAGCGTTCAGGCTCCGTTCAGTTTTGTAGGGTATCCAGACTCCGGTTATTACGTTGAGCGTTCAGGCTCTGGTCAGTTTCGTTGGGTATCCAGACTCTGGTTATTACGTTTAGCATTCAGGCTCCGGTCAGTTTCGTTGGATATTCGGACTCCTTTCATTACGTTGAGCGTTCAGGCTCCGGTCAGTTTCATTGCGTATCCATACTTCGGTTACTACGTTGATCGTTCAGGCTCTGGTCAGTTTCATTGGGTATCCAGACTCCGGTTTTTACATTGAGCGTTCAGGCTCCGGTCAGTTTTGTTGGGTATCCAGACTCCGGTTATTACGTTGAGCGTTCAGGCTCCGGTCAGTTTCATTGGTTATCCAAACTCCGGTTATTACGTTGAGCGTTCAGGCTCCGGTCAGTTTCGTTGGGTATCCAGACTTCGGTTATTACGTTGAGCATTCAAGCTCCGGTCAGTTTCGTTGGGTATCCAGACTCCGGTTATTACGTTGAGCGTTCAGGCTCCGGTCAGTTTCATTGGGTATCCAGACTCCAGTTATTACATTGAACGTTCAGGCTCCGGTCAGTTTCGTTGGGTGTCCAGACTCTGGTTATTACGTTGAGCGTTCAGGCTCCGGTCATTTTCGTTGCGCATCCAGACTCCAGTTATTACGTTGTGCGTTCAGGCTCCAGTCAGTTTCGTTGAGCAGACTCCGGTTATTACGTTGAGCGTTCAGGCTCCGTTCAGTTTCGTTGGGTATCCAGACTCCGGTTATTACGTTGAGCGTTCAGGCTCCGGTCAGTTTCGTTGTGTATCCAACTCCGGTTATTACGTTGAGCGTTCAGGCTCCGGTCAGTTTCGTTGGGTATCCAGACTCCGGTTATTACGTTGAGCGTTCAGGCTCCGGTCAGTTTCGTTGGGTATCCATACTCCGGTTATTACATTGAGCATTAGGCTCCGGTCAATTTCGTTTGGTATCCAGACTTCAGTTATTACGTTGTGCGTTCAGGCTCCGGTCAGTTTCGTTGGGTATCCAGACTCCGGTTTTTACGTTGAGCGTTCAGGCTCCGGTCTGTTTTGTTGGGTATCCAGACTCTGGTTTTTACGTTGAGTGTTCAGGCTCCGGTCAGTTTTGTTGGATATCCAGACTCTGGTTATTACATTAAGCGTTCAGGCTCTGGTCAGTTTCGTTGGGTATCCAGACTCCGGTTATTAGGTTGAGCGTTCAGGCTCCGGTCAGTTTCGTTGGGTATCCAGACTCCGGTTTTTACGTTGAGCGTTCAGGCTCCGGTCAATTTCGTTGGGTATCCAGACACCGGTTATTACGTTGAGCGTTCAGGCTCCGGTCAGTTTCGTTGGGTATCCAGACTTCGGTTTTTACGTTGAGCGTCCAGGCTCCGGTCAGTTTTAGTGGGTATCCAGACTCCGGTTATTACGTTGAGCGTTCAGGCTCCGTTCAGTTTCGTTGGGTATCCAGACTCCGGTTATTACGTTGAGCGTTCAGGCTCCGGTCAGTTTCGTTTGGTATCCAGACTTCAGTTATTACGTTGAGCGTTCAGGCTCCGATCAGTTTTGTTGGGTATCCAGACTTCGGTTTTTACGTTGAGCGTTCAGGCTCCGGTCAGTTTTGTTGGGTATCCAGACTCCGGTTATGATGTTGAGGGTTCAGGCTCCGATCAGTTTTGTTGGGTATCCAGACTTCGGTTGTTATGTTGAGCGTTCAGGCTCCGTTCAGTTTCGTAGGGTATCCAGACTCCGGTTATTACGTTTAGCATTCAGGCTCCGGTCAGTTTCGTTGGATATTCAGACTCCTTTCATTACGTTGAGCGTTCAGGCTCCGGTCAGTTTCGTTGCGTATCCATACTTCGGTTACTACGTTGATCGTTCAGGCTCCGGTCAGTTTCATTGGGTATCCAGACTCCGGTTTTTACATTGAGCGTTCAGGCTCCGGTCAGTTTTGTTGGGTATCCAGACTCCGGTTATTACGTTGAGCGTTCAGGCTCCGGTCAGTTTCATTGGTTATCCAAACTCCGGTTATTACGTTGAGCGTTCAGGCTCCGGTCAGTTTCGTTGGGTATCCAGACTTCGGTTATTACGTTGAGCATTCAAGCTCCGGTCAGTTTCGTTGGGTATCCAGACTCCGGTTATTACGTTGAGCGTTCAGGCTTCGGTCAGTTTCGTTGGGTATCCAGACTCCGGTTATTACGTTGAACGTTCAGGCTCCGGTCAGTTTCGTTGGGGGTCCAGACTCCGGTTATTACGTTGAGCGTTCAGGCTCCGGTCATTTTCGTTGCGCATCCAGACTCCAGTTATTACGTTGTGCATTCAGGCTCCAGTCAGTTTCGTTGAGCAGACTCCGGTTATTACGTTGAGCGTTCAGGCTCCGTTCAGTTTCGTTGGGTATCCAGACTCCGGTTATTACGTTGAGCGTTCAGGCTCCGGTCAGTTTCGTTGTGTATCCAACTCCGGTTATTACGTTGAGCGTTCAGGCTCCGGTCAGTTTCGTTGGGTATCCAGACTCCCGTTTTTATGTTGAGCGTTCAGGCTCCGTTCAGTTTTGTTGGGTATCCAGACTCCGGTTATTACGTTGAGCGTTCAGGCTCCGGTCAGTTTCGTTGTGTATCCAGACTCCGGTTATTACATTGAGCGTTCAGGCTCCGGTCACTTTCGTTCGGTATCCAGACTTCAGTTATTACGTTGAGCGTTCAGGCTCCGGTCAGTTTCGTTGGGTATCCAGACTCCGGTTTTTACGTTGAGCGTTCAGGCTCTGGTCAGTTTCGTTAGGTGTCCAGACTCTGTTTTTTACGTTGAGCGTTCAGGCTCCTTTCAGTTTTGTTGGATATCCAGACTCCGGTTATTACGTTGACCATTCAGGCTCCGGTCAGTTTCGTTGCGTATCCAGACTCCGGTTATTATGTTGAGGGTTCAGGCTCTTATCAGTTTTGTTGGGTATCCAGACTTCGGTTGTTATGTTGAGCGTTCAGGCTCCGTTCAGTTTCGTAGGGTATCCAGACTCCGGTTATTACGTTGAGCGTTCAGGCTCCGGTCAGTTTCGTTGGGTATCCAGACTCTGGTTATTACGTTTAGCATTCAGGCTCCGGTCAGTTTCGTTGGATATTAAGACTCCTTTTATTACGTTGAGCGTTCAGGCTCCGGTCAGTTTCGTTGCGTATCCAAACTTCGGTTACTACGTTGATCGTTCAGGCTCCGGTCAGTTTCATTGGGTATCCAGACTCCGGTTTTTACATTGAACGTTCAGGCTCCGGTCAGTTTTGTTGGGTATCCAGACTCCGGTTATTACGTTGAGCGTTCAGGCTCCGGTCAGTTTCATTGGTTATCCAAACTCCGGTTATTACGTTGAGCGTTCAGGCTCCGGTCAGTTTCGTTGGGTATCCAGACTTCGGTTATTACGTTGAGCATTCAAGCTCCGGTCAGTTTCGTTGGGTATTCAGACTCCGGTTATTACGTTGAGCGTTCAGCTCCGGTCAGTTTCGTTGGGTATCCAAACTCCAGTTTTTACGTGGAACGTTCAGGCTCCGGTCAGTTTCGTTGGGTGTCCAGACTCCGGTTATTACGTTGAGCGTTCAGGCTCCGGTCATTTTCGTTGCGCATCCAGACTCCAGTTATTACGTTGTGCGTTCAGGCTCCAGTCAGTTTCGTTGAGCAGACTCCGGTTATTACGTTGAGCGTTCAGGCTCCGTTCAGTTTTGTTGGGTATCCACACTCCGGTTATTACGTTGAGCGTTCAGGCTCCGTTCAGTTTCGTTGTGTATCCAACTCCGGTTATTACGTTGAGCGTTCAGGCTCCGGTCAGTTTCGTTGGGTATCTAGACTCCCGTTTTTATGTTAAGCGTTCAGGCTCCGTTCAGTTTTGTTGGGTATCCAGACTCCGGTTATTACGTTGAGCGTTCAGGCTCCGGTCAGTTTCGTTGTGTATCCAGACTCCGGTTATTACATTGAGCGTTCAGGCTCAGGTCACTTTCGTTCGGTATCCAGACTTCAGTTATTACGTTGAGCATTCAGGCTCCGGTCAGTTTCGTTGGGTATCCAGACTCCGGTTTTTACGTTGAGCGTTCAGGCTCCGGTCAGTTTCGTTGGGTGTCCAGACTCCGGTTTTTACGTTGAGCGTTCAGGCTCCGGTCAGTTTTGTTGGGTATCCAGACTCCGGTTATGATGTTGAGGGTTCAGGCTCCGATCAGTTTTGTTGGGTATCCAGACTTCGGTTGTTATGTTGAGCGTTCAGGCTCCGTTCAGTTTCGTAGGGTATCCAGACTCCGGTTATTACGTTTAGCATTCAGGCTCCGGTCAGTTTCGTTGGATATTCAGACTCCTTTCATTACGTTGAGCGTTCAGGCTCCGGTCAGTTTCGTTGCGTATCCATACTTCGGTTACTACGTTGATCGTTCAGGCTCCGGTCAGTTTCATTGGGTATCCAGACTCCGGTTTTTACATTGAGCGTTCAGGCTCCGGTCAGTTTTGTTGGGTATCCAGACTCCGGTTATTACGTTGAGCGTTCAGGCTCCGGTCAGTTTCATTGGTTATCCAAACTCCGGTTATTACGTTGAGCGTTCAGGCTCCGGTCAGTTTCGTTGGGTATCCAGACTTCGGTTATTACGTTGAGCATTCAAGCTCCGGTCAGTTTCGTTGGGTATCCAGACTCCGGTTATTACGTTGAGCGTTCAGGCTTCGGTCAGTTTCGTTGGGTATCCAGACTCCGGTTATTACGTTGAACGTTCAGGCTCCGGTCAGTTTCGTTGGGGGTCCAGACTCCGGTTATTACGTTGAGCGTTCAGGCTCCGGTCATTTTCGTTGCGCATCCAGACTCCAGTTATTACGTTGTGCATTCAGGCTCCAGTCAGTTTCGTTGAGCAGACTCCGGTTATTACGTTGAGCGTTCAGGCTCCGTTCAGTTTCGTTGGGTATCCAGACTCCGGTTATTACGTTGAGCGTTCAGGCTCCGGTCAGTTTCGTTGTGTATCCAACTCCGGTTATTACGTTGAGCGTTCAGGCTCCGGTCAGTTTCGTTGGGTATCCAGACTCCCGTTTTTATGTTGAGCGTTCAGGCTCCGTTCAGTTTTGTTGGGTATCCAGACTCCGGTTATTACGTTGAGCGTTCAGGCTCCGGTCAGTTTCGTTGTGTATCCAGACTCCGGTTATTACATTGAGCGTTCAGGCTCCGGTCACTTTCGTTCGGTATCCAGACTTCAGTTATTACGTTGAGCGTTCAGGCTCCGGTCAGTTTCGTTGGGTATCCAGACTCCGGTTTTTACGTTGAGCGTTCAGGCTCTGGTCAGTTTCGTTAGGTGTCCAGACTCTGGTTTTTACGTTGAGCGTTCAGGCTCCTTTCAGTTTTGTTGGATATCCAGACTCCGGTTATTACGTTGACCATTCAGGCTCCGGTCAGTTTCGTTGCGTATCCAGACTCCGGTTATTATGTTGAGGGTTCAGGCTCTTATCAGTTTTGTTGGGTATCCAGACTTCGGTTGTTATGTTGAGCGTTCAGGCTCCGTTCAGTTTCGTAGGGTATCCAGACTCCGGTTATTACGTTGAGCGTTCAGGCTCCGGTCAGTTTCGTTGGGTATCCAGACTCTGGTTATTACGTTTAGCATTCAGGCTCCGGTCAGTTTCGTTGGATATTAAGACTCCTTTTATTACGTTGAGCGTTCAGGCTCCGGTCAGTTTCGTTGCGTATCCAAACTTCGGTTACTACGTTGATCGTTCAGGCTCCGGTCAGTTTCATTGGGTATCCAGACTCCGGTTTTTACATTGAGCGTTCAGGCTCCGGTCAGTTTTGTTGGGTATCCAGACTCCGGTTATTACGTTGAGCGTTCAGGCTCCGGTCAGTTTCATTGGTTATCCAAACTCCGGTTATTACGTTGAGCGTTCAGGCTCCGGTCAGTTTCGTTGGGTATCCAGACTTCGGTTATTACGTTGAGCATTCAAGCTCCGGTCAGTTTCGTTGGGTATTCAGACTCCGGTTATTACGTTGAGCGTTCAGCTCCGGTCAGTTTCGTTGGGTATCCAAACTCCAGTTATTACGTGGAACGTTCAGGCTCCGGTCAGTTTCGTTGGGTGTCCAGACTCCGGTTATTACGTTGAGCGTTCAGGCTCCGGTCATTTTCGTTGCGCATCCAGACTCCAGTTATTACGTTGTGCGTTCAGGCTCCAGTCAGTTTCGTTGAGCAGACTCCGGTTATTACGTTGAGCGTTCAGGCTCCGTTCAGTTTTGTTGGGTATCCAGACTCCGGTTATTACGTTGAGCGTTCAGGCTCCGTTCAGTTTCGTTGTGTATCCAACTCCGGTTATTACGTTGAGCGTTCAGGCTCCGGTCAGTTTCGTTGGGTATCTAGACTCCCGTTTTTATGTTAAGCGTTCAGGCTCCGTTCAGTTTTGTTGGGTATCCAGACTCCGGTTATTACGTTGAGCGTTCAGGCTCCGGTCAGTTTCGTTGTGTATCCAGACTCCGGTTATTACATTGAGCGTTCAGGCTCAGGTCACTTTCGTTCGGTATCCAGACTTCAGTTATTACGTTGAGCATTCAGGCTCCGGTCAGTTTCGTTGGGTATCCAGACTCCGGTTTTTACGTTGAGCGTTCAGGCTCCGGTCAGTTTCGTTGGGTGTCCAGACTCCGGTTTTTACGTTGAGCGTTCAGGCTCCTTTCAGTTTTGTTGGGTATCCAGGCTCCGGTTATTACATTAAGCGTTCAGGCTCTGGTCAGTTTCGTTGGGTATCCAGACTCCGGTTATTACGTTGAGCGTTCAGGCTCCGGTCAGTTTCGTTGGGTATCCAGACTCCGGTTTTTACGTTGAGCTTTCAGGCTCCGGTCAATTTCGTTGGGTATCCAGACACCGGTTATTACGTTGAGCGTTCAGGCTCCGGTCAGTTTCGTTGGGTATCCAGACTCCGGTTATTACGTTGAGCGTTCAGCTCCGGTCAGTTTCGTTGGGTATCCAGACTCCAGTTATTACGTTGAACGTTCAGGCTCCGGTCAGTTTCGTTGGGTGTCCAGACTCCGGTTATTACGTTGAGCGTTCAGGCTCCGGTCATTTTCGTTGCGCATCCAGACTCCAGTTATTACGTTGTGCGTTCAGGCTCCAGTCAGTTTCGTTGAGCAGACTCCGGTTATTACGTTGAGCGTTCAGGCTCCGTTCAGTTTCGTTGGGTATCCAGACTCCGGTTATTACGTTGAGCGTTCAGGCTTCGGTCAGTTTCGTTGTGTATCCAACTCCGGTTATTACGTTGAGCGTTCAGGCTCCGGTCAGTTTCGTTGGGTATCCAGACTCCGGTTATTACGTTGAGCGTTCAGGCTCCGGTCAGTTTCGTTGGGTATCCATACTCCGGTTATTACATTGAGCATTAGGCTCCGGTCAATTTCGTTTGGTATCCAGACTTCAGTTATTACGTTGTGCGTTCAGGCTCCGGTCAGTTTCGTTGGGTATCCAGACTCCGGTTTTTACGTTGAGCGTTCAGGCTCCGGTCTGTTTTGTTGGGTATCCAGACTCTGGTTTTTACGTTGAGTGTTCAGGCTCCGGTCAGTTTTGTTGGATATCCAGACTCTGGTTATTACATTAAGCGTTCAGGCTCTGGTCAGTTTCGTTGGGTATCCAGACTCCGGTTATTAGGTTGAGCGTTCAGGCTCCGGTCAGTTTCGTTGGGTATCCAGACTCCGGTTTTTACGTTGAGCGTTCAGGATCCGGTCAATTTCGTTGGGTATCCAGACACCGGTTATTACGTTGAGCGTTCAGGCTCCGGTCAGTTTCGTTGGGTATCCAGACTCCGGTTTTTACGTTGAGCGTCCAGGCTCCGGTCAGTTTTGGTGGGTATCCAGACTCCGGTTATTACGTTGAGCGTTCAGGCTCCGTTCAGTTTCGTTGGGTATCCAGACTCCGGTTATTACGTTGAGCGTTCAGGCTCCGGTCAGTTTCGTTTGGTATCCAGACTTCAGTTATTACGTTGAGCGTTCAGGCTCCGATCAGTTTTGTTGGGTATCCAGACTTCGGTTTTTACGTTGAGCGTTCAGGCTCCGGTCAGTTTTGTTGGGTATCCAGACTCCGGTTATGATGTTGAGGGTTCAGGCTCCGATCAGTTTTGTTGGGTATCCAGACTTCGGTTGTTATGTTGAGCGTTCAGGCTCCGTTCAGTTTCGTAGGGTATCCAGACTCCGGTTATTACGTTTAGCATTCAGGCTCCGGTCAGTTTCGTTGGATATTCAGACTCCTTTCATTACGTTGAGCGTTCAGGCTCCGGTCAGTTTCGTTGCGTATCCATACTTCGGTTACTACGTTGATCGTTCAGGCTCCGGTCAGTTTCATTGGGTATCCAGACTCCGGTTTTTACATTGAGCGTTCAGGCTCCGGTCAGTTTTGTTGGGTGTCCAGACTCCGGTTATTACGTTAAGCGTTCAGGCTCCGGTCAGTTTCATTGGTTATCCAAACTCCGGTTATTACGTTGAGTGTTCAGGCTCCGGTCAGTTTCGTTGGGTATCCAGACTTCGGTTATTACGTTGAGCATTCAAGCTCCGGTCAGTTTCGTTGGGTATCCAGACTCCGGTTATTACGTTGAGCGTTCAGGCTTCGGTCAGTTTCGTTGGGTATCCAGACTCCGGTTATTACGTTGAACGTTCAGGCTCCGGTCAGTTTTGTTGGGGGTCCAGACTCCGGTTATTACGTTGAGCGTTCAGGCTCCGGTCATTTTCGTTGCGCATCCAGACTCCAGTTATTACGTTGTGCATTCAGGCTCCAGTCAGTTTCGTTGAGCAGACTCCGGTTATTACGTTGAGCGTTCAGGCTCCGTTCAGTTTCTTTGGGTATCCAGACTCCGGTTATTACGTTGAGCGTTCAGGCTCCGGTCAGTTTCGTTGTGTATCCAACTCCGGTTATTACGTTGAGCGTTCAGGCTCCGGTCAGTTTCGTTGGGTATCCAGACTCCCGTTTTTATGTTGAGCGTTCAGGCTCCGTTCAGTTTTGTTGGGTATCCAGACTCCGGTTATTACGTTGAGCGTTCAGGCTCCGGTCAGTTTCGTTGTGTATCCAGACTCCGGTTATTACTTTGAGCGTTCAGGCTCCGGTCACTTTCGTTCGGTATCTAGACTTCAGTTATTACGTTGAGCGTTCAGGCTCCGGTCAGTTTCGTTGGGTATCCAGACTCCGGTTTTTACGTTGAGCGTTCAGGCTCTGGTCAGTTTCGTTAGGTGTCCAGACTCTGGTTTTTACGTTGAGCGTTCAGGCTCCTTTCAGTTTTGTTGGATATCCAGACTCCGGTTATTACGTTGACCATTCAGGCTCCGGTCAGTTTCGTTGCGTATCCAGACTCCGGTTATTATGTTGAGGGTTCAGGCTCTTATCAGTTTTGTTGGGTATCCAGACTTCGGTTGTTATGTTGAGCGTTCAGGCTCCGTTCAGTTTCGTAGGGTATCCAGACTCCGGTTATTACGTTGAGCGTTCAGGCTCCGGTTAGTTTCGTTGGGTATCCAGACTCTGGTTATTACGTTTAGCATTCAGGCTCCGGTCAGTTTCGTTGGATATTAAGACTCCTTTTATTACGTTGAGCGTTCAGGCTCCGGTCAGTTTCGTTGCGTATCCAAACTTCGGTTACTACGTTGATCGTTCAGGCTCCGGTCAGTTTCATTGGGTATCCAGACTCCGGTTTTTACATTGAGCGTTCAGGCTCCGGTCAGTTTTGTTGGGTATCCAGACTTCGGTTATTACGTTGAGCGTTCAGGCTCCGGTCAGTTTCATTGGTTATCCAAACTCCGGTTATTACGTTGAGCGTTCAGGCTCCGGTCAGTTTCGTTGGGTATCCAGACTTCGGTTATTACGTTGAGCATTCAAGCTCCGGTCAGTTTCGTTGGGTATCCAGACTCCGGTTATTACGTTGAGCGTTCAGCTCCGGTCAGTTTCGTTGGGTATCCAAACTCCAGTTATTACGTTGAACGTTCAGGCTCCGGTCAGTTTCGTTGGGTGTCCAGACTCCGGTTATTACGTTGAGCGTTCAGGCTCCGGTCATTTTCGTTGCGCATCCAGACTCCAGTTATTACGTTGTGCGTTCAGGCTCCAGTCAGTTTCGTTGAGCAGACTCCGGTTATTACGTTGAGCGTTCAGGCTCCGTTCAGTTTTGTTGGGTATCCAGACTCCGGTTATTACGTTGAGCGTTCAGGCTCCGTTCAGTTTCGTTGTGTATCCAACTCCGGTTATTACGTTGAGCGTTCAGGCTCCGGTCAGTTTCGTTGGGTATCTAGACTCCCGTTTTTATGTTAAGCGTTCAGGCTCCGTTCAGTTTTGTTGGGTATCCAGACTCCGGTTATTACGTTGAGCGTTCAGGCTCCGGTCAGTTTCGTTGTGTATCCAGACTCCGGTTATTACATTGAGCGTTCAGGCTCAGGTCACTTTCGTTCGGTATCCAGACTTCAGTTATTACGTTGAGCATTCAGGCTCCGGTCAGTTTCGTTGGGTATCCAGACTCCGGTTTTTACGTTGAGCGTTCAGGCTCCGGTCAGTTTCGTTGGGTGTCCAGACTCCGGTTTTTACGTTGAGCGTTCAGGCTCCTTTCAAATTTGTTGGGTATCCAGACTCCGGTTATTACATTAAGCGTTCAGGCTCTGGTCAGTTTCGTTGGGTATCCAGACTCCGGTTATTACGTTGAGCGTTCAGGCTCCGGTCAGTTTCGTTGGGTATCCAGACTCCGGTTTTTACGTTGAGCTTTCAGGCTCCGGTCAATTTCGTTGGGTATCCAGACACCGGTTATTACGTTGAGCGTTCAGGCTCCGGTCAGTTTCGTTGGGTATCCAGACTCCGGTTATTACGTTGAGCGTTCAGCTCCGGTCAGTTTCGTTGGGTATCCAGACTCCAGTTATTACGTTGAACGTTCAGGCTCCGGTCAGTTTCGTTCGGTGCCCAGACTCCGGTTATTACGTTGAGCGTTCAGGCTCCGGTCATTTTCGTTGCGCATCCAGACTCCAGTTATTACGTTGTGCGTTCAGGCTCCAGTCAGTTTCGTTGAGCAGACTCCGGTTATTACGTTGAGCGTTCAGGCTCCGTTCAGTTTCGTTGGGTATCCAGACTCCGGTTATTACGTTGAGCGTTCAGGCTCCGGTCAGTTTCGTTGTGTATCCAACTCCGGTTATTACGTTGAGCGTTCAGGCTCCGGTCAGTTTCGTTGGGTATCCAGACTCCGGTTATTACGTTGAGCGTTCAGGCTCCGGTCAGTTTCGTTGGGTATCCATACTCCGGTTATTACATTGAGCATTAGGCTCCGGTCAATTTCGTTTGGTATCCAGACTTCAGTTATTACGTTGTGCGTTCAGGCTCCGGTCAGTTTCGTTGGGTATCCAGACTCCGGTTTTTACGTTGAGCGTTCAGGCTCCGGTCTGTTTTGTTGGGTATCCAGACTCTGGTTTTTACGTTGAGTGTTCAGGCTCCGGTCAGTTTTGTTGGATATCCAGACTCTGGTTATTACATTAAGCGTTCAGGCTCTGGTCAGTTTCGTTGGGTATCCAGACTCCGGTTATTAGGTTGAGCGTTCAGGCTCCGGTCAGTTTCGTTGGGTATCCAGACTCCGGTTTTTACGTTGAGCGTTCAGGCTCCGGTCAATTTCGTTGGGTATCCAGACACCGGTTATTACGTTGAGCGTTCAGGCTCCGGTCAGTTTCGTTGGGTATCCAGACTCCGGTTTTTACGTTGAGCGTCCAGGCTCCGGTCAGTTTTGGTGGGTATCCAGACTCCGGTTATTACGTTGAGCGTTCAGGCTCCGTTCAGTTTCGTTGGGTATCCAGACTCCGGTTATTACGTTGAGCGTTCAGGCTCCGGTCAGTTTCGTTTGGTATCCAGACTTCAGTTATTACGTTGAGCGTTCAGGCTCCGATCAGTTTTGTTGGGTATCCAGACTTCGGTTTTTACGTTGAGCGTTCAGGCTCCGGTCAGTTTTGTTGGGTATCCAGACTCCGGTTATGATGTTGAGGGTTCAGGCTCCGATCAGTTTTGTTGGGTATCCAGACTTCGGTTGTTATGTTGAGCGTTCAGGCTCCGTTCAGTTTCGTAGGGTATCCAGACTCCGGTTATTACGTTTAGCATTCAGGCTCCGGTCAGTTTCGTTGGATATTCAGACTCCTTTCATTACGTTGAGCGTTCAGGCTCCGGTCAGTTTCGTTGCGTATCCATACTTCGGTTACTACGTTGATCGTTCAGGCTCCGGTCAGTTTCATTGGGTATCCAGACTCCGGTTTTTACATTGAGCGTTCAGGCTCCGGTCAGTTTTGTTGGGTATCCAGACTCCGGTTATTACGTTGAGCGTTCAGGCTCCGGTCAGTTTCATTGGTTATCCAAACTCCGGTTATTACGTTGAGCGTTCAGGCTCCGGTCAGTTTCGTTGGGTATCCAGACTTCGGTTATTACGTTGAGCATTCAAGCTCCGGTCAGTTTCGTTGGGTATCCAGACTCCGGTTATTACGTTAAGCGTTCAGGCTTCGGTCAGTTTCGTTGGGTATCCAGACTCCGGTTATTACGTTGAACGTTCAGGCTCCGGTCAGTTTCGTTGGGGGTCCAGACTCCGGTTATTACGTTGAGCGTTCAGGCTCCGGTCATTTTCGTTGCGCATCCAGACTCCAGTTATTACGTTGTGCATTCAGGCTCCAGTCAGTTTCGTTGAGCAGACTCCGGTTATTACGTTGAGCGTTCAGGCTCCGTTCAGTTTCTTTGGGTATCCAGACTCCGGTTATTACGTTGAGCGTTCCGGATCCGGTCAGTTTCGTTGTGTATCCAACTCCGGTTATTACGTTGAGCGTTCAGGCTCCGGTCAGTTTCGTTGGGTATCCAGACTCCCGTTTTTATGTTGAGCGTTCAGGCTCCATTCAGTTTTGTTGGGTATCCAGACTCCGGTTATTACGTTGAGCGTTCAGGCTCCGGTCAGTTTCGTTGTGTATCCAGACTCCGGTTATTACATTGAGCGTTCAGGCTCCGGTCACTTTCGTTCGGTATCCAGACTTCAGTTATTACGTTGAGCGTTCAGGCTCCGGTCAGTTTCGTTGGGTATCCAGACTCCGGTTTTTACGTTGAGCGTTCAGGCTCTGGTCAGTTTCGTTAGGTGTCCAGACTCTGGTTTTTACGTTGAGCGTTCAGGCTCCTTTCAGTTTTGTTGGATATCCAGACTCCGGTTATTACGTTGACCATTCAGGCTCCGGTCAGTTTCGTTGCATATCCAGACTCCGGTTATTATGTTGAGGGTTCAGGCTCTTATCAGTTTTGTTGGGTATCCAGACTTCGGTTGTTATGTTGAGCGTTCAGGCTCCGTTCAGTTTCGTAGGGTATCCAGACTCCGGTTATTACGTTGAGCGTTCAGGCTCCGGTCAGTTTCGTTGGGTATCCAGACTCTGGTTATTACGTTTAGCATTCAGGCTCCGGTCAGTTTCGTTGGATATTAAGACTCCTTTTATTACGTTGAGCGTTCAGGCTCCGGTCAGTTTTGTTGCGTATCCAAACTTCGGTTACTACGTTGATCGTTCAGGCTCCGGTCAGTTTCATTGGGTATCCAGACTCCGGTTTTTACATTGAGCGTTCAGGCTCCGGTCAGTTTTGTTGGGTACCCAGACTCCGGTTATTACGTTGAGCGTTCAGGCTCCGGTCAGTTTCATTGGTTATCCAAACTCCGGTTATTACGTTGAGCGTTCAGGCTCCGGTCAGTTTCGTTGGGTATCCAGACTTCGGTTATTACGTTGAGCATTCAAGCTCCGGTCAGTTTCGTTGGGTATCCAGACTCCGGTTATTACGTTGAGCGTTCAGCTCCGGTCAGTTTCGTTGGGTATCCAAACTCCAGTTATTACGTTGAACGTTCAGGCTCCGGTCAGTTTCGTTGGGTGTCCAGACTCCGGTTATTACGTTGAGCGTTCAGGCTCCGGTCATTTTCGTTGCGCATCCAGACTCCAGTTATTACGTTGTGCGTTCAGGCTCCAGTCAGTTTCGTTGAGCAGACTCCGGTTATTACGTTGAGCGTTCAGGCTCCGTTCAGTTTTGTTGGGTATCCAGACTCCGGTTATTACGTTGAGCGTTCAGGCTCCGTTCAGTTTCGTTGTGTATCCAACTCCGGTTATTACGTTGAGCGTTCAGGCTCCGGTCAGTTTCGTTGGGTATCTAGACTCCCGTTTTTATGTTAAGCGTTCAGGCTCCGTTCAGTTTTGTTGGGTATCCAGACTCCGGTTATTACGTTGAGCGTTCAGGCTCCGGTCAGTTTCGTTGTGTATCCAGACTCCGGTTATTACATTGAGCGTTCAGGCTCAGGTCACTTTCGTTCGGTATCCAGACTTCAGTTATTACGTTGAGCATTCAGACTCCGGTCAGTTTCGTTGGGTATCCAGACTCCGGTTTTTACGTTGAGCGTTCAGGCTCCGGTCAGTTTCGTTGGGTGTCCAGACTCCGGTTTTTACGTTGAGCGTTCAGGCTCCTTTCAGTTTTGTTGGGTATCCAGACTCCGGTTATTACATTAAGCGTTCAGGCTCTGGTCAGTTTCGTTGGGTATCCAGACTCCGGTTATTACGTTGAGCGTTCAGGCTCCGGTCAGTTTCGTTGGGTATCCAGACTCCGGTTTTTACGTTGAGCTTTCAGGCTCCGGTCAATTTCGTTGGGTATCCAGACACCGGTTATTACGTTGAGCGTTCAGGCTCCGGTCAGTTTCGTTGGGTATCCAGACTCCGGTTATTACGTTGAGCGTTCAGCTCCGGTCAGTTTCGTTGGGTATCCAGACTCCAGTTATTACGTTGAACATTCAGGCTCCGGTCAGTTTCGTTGGGTGTCCAGACTCCGGTTATTACGTTGAGCGTTCAGGCTCCGGTCATTTTCGTTGCGCATCCAGACTCCAGTTATTACGTTGTGCGTTCAGGCTCCAGTCAGTTTCGTTGAGCAGACTCCGGTTATTACGTTGAGCGTTCAGGCTCCGTTCAGTTTCGTTGGGTATCCAGACTCCGGTTATTACGTTGAGCGTTCAGGCTCCGTTCAGTTTCGTTGTGTATCCAACTCCGGTTATTACGTTGAGCGTTCAGGCTCCGGTCAGTTTCGTTGGGTATCCAGACTCCCGTTTTTATGTTAAGCGTTCAGGCTTCGTTCAGTTTTGTTGGGTATCCAGACTCCGGTTATTACGTTGAGCGTTCAGGCTCCGGTCAGTTTCGTTGAGTATCCAGACTCCGGTTATTACATTGAGCGTTCAGGCTCTGGTCACTTTCGTTCGGTATCCAGACTTCAGTTATTACGTTGAGCGTTCAGGCTCCGGTCAGTTTCGTTGGGTATCCAGACTCCGGTTTTTACGTTGAGCGTTCAGGCTCCGATCAGTTTCGTTGGGTGTCCAGACTCCGGTTTTTACGTTGAGTGTTCAGGCTCCTTTCAGTTTTATTGGGTATCCAGACTCCGGTTATTACATTAAGCGTTCTGGCTCTGGTCAGTTTCGTTGGGTATCCAGACTCCGGTTATTACGTTGAGCGTTCAGGCTCCGGTCAGTTTCGTTGGGTATCCAGACTCCGGTTTTTACGTTGAGCGTTCAGGCTCCGGTCAATTTCGTTGGGTATCCAGACACCGGTTATTACGTTGAGCGTTCAGGCTCCGGTCAGTTTCGTTGGGTATCCAGACTCCGGTTTTTACGTTGAGCGTCCAGGCTCCGGTCAGTTTTGGTGGGTATCCAGACTCCGGTTATTACGTTGAGCGTTCAGGCTCCGTTCAGTTTCGTTGGGTATCCAGACTCCGGTTATTACGTTGAGCGTTCAGGCTCCGGTCAGTTTCGTTTGGTATCCAGACTTCAGTTATTACGTTGAGCGTTCAGGCTCCGATCAGTTTTGTTGGGTATCCAGACTTCGGTTTTTACGTTGAGCGTTCAGGCTCCGGTCAGTTTTGTTGGGTATCCAGACTCCGGTTATTATGTTGAGGGTTCAGGCTCCGATCAGTTTTGTTGGGTATCCAGACTTCGGTTGTTATGTTGAGCGTTCAGGCTCCGTTCAGTTTCGTAGGGTATCCAGACTCCGGTTATTACGTTGAGCGTTCAAGCTCCGGTCAGTTTCGTTGGGTATCCAGACTCTGGTTATTACGTTTAGCATTCAGGCTCCGGTCAGTTTCGTTGGATATTCAGACTCCTTTCATTACGTTGAGCGTTCAGGCTCCGGTCAGTTTCGTTGCGTATCCATACTTCGGTTACTACGTTGATCGTTCAGGCTCCGGTCAGTTTCATTGGGTATCCAGACTCCAGTTTTTACATTGAGCGTTCAGGCTCCGGTCAGTTTTGTTGGGTATCCAGACTTCGGTTATTACGTTGAGCGTTCAGGCTCTGGTCAGTTTCATTGGTTATCCAAACTCCGGTTATTACGTTGAGCGTTCAGGCTCCGGTCAGTTTCGTTGGGTATCCAGACTTCGGTTATTACGTTGAGCATTCAAGCTCCGGTCAGTTTCGTTGGGTATCCAGACTCCGGTTATTACGTTGAGCGTTCAGGCTCCGGTCAGTTTCGTTGGGTATCCAGACTCTGGTTATTACGTTGAACGTTCAGGCTCCGGTCAGTTTCGTTGGGTGTCCAGACTCCGGTTATTACGTTGAGCGTTCAGGCTCCGGTCATTTTCGTTGCGTATCCAGACTCCAGTTATTACATTGTGCATTCAGGCTCCAGTCAGTTTCATTGAGCAGACTCCGGTTATTACGTTGAGCGTTCAGGCTCCGTTCAGTTTCGTTGGGTATCCAGACTCCGGTTATTACATTGAGCGTTCAGGCTCCGGTCAGTTTCGTTGTGTATCCAACTCCGGTTATTACGTTGAGCGTTCAGGCTCCGGTCAGTTTCGTTGGGTATCCAGACTCCCGTTTTTATGTTGAGCGTTCAGGCTCCGGTCAGTTTCGTTGTGTATCCAGACTCCGGTTATTACATTGAGCGTTCAGGCTCCGGTCACTTTCGTTCGGTATCCAGACTCCAGTTATTACGTTGAGCGTTCAGGCTCCGGTCAGTTTCGTTGGGTATCCAGACTCCGGTTTTTACGTTGAGCGTTCAGGCTCCGGTCAGTTTCGTTGGGTGTCCAGACTCCGGTTTTTACGTTGAGCGTTCAGGCTCCTTTCAGTTTTGTTGGATATCCAGACTCCGGTTATTACGTTGAGCATTCAGGCTCCGGTCAGTTTCGTTGCGTATCCAGACTCCGGTTATTACGTTGAGAATTATGGCTCCGGTCAGTTTCGTTGGGTATCCAGACTCTGATTATTACATTGAGCGTTCAGGCTCCGGTCACTTTTGTTTGGTATCCATACTTCAGTTATTACGTTGAGCGTTCAGGCTCCGGTCAGTTTCGTTGGGTATCCAGACTCCGGTTTTTACGTTGAGCGTCCAGGCTCTGGTCAGTTTTGGTGGGTATCCAGACTCCGGTTATTACGTTGAGCGTTCAGGCTCCGTTCAGTTTCGTTGGGTATCCAGACTCCGGTTATTACGTTCAGCGTTCAGGCTCCGGTCAGTTTCGTTGGGTATCCAGACTTCAGTTATTACGTTGAGCGTTCAGGCTCCGGTCAGTTTCGTTGGGTATCCATACTCCGGTTATTACGTTTAGCGTTCAGGCTCCGGTCAGTTTCGTTGGGTATCCAGACTCCGGTTATTACGTTGAGCGTTCAGGCTCCGGTCAGTTTCATTGGGTATTCAGACTCCGGTTTTTACGTTGAGCGTTCAGGCTCCGGTCAATTTCGTTGGGTATCCAGACACCGGTTATTACGTTGAGCGTTCAGGCTCCGGTCAGTTTCGTTGGGTATCCAGACTCTGGTTATGACGTTTAGCATTCAGGCTCCGGTCAGTTTCGTTGGATATTCAGACTCCTTTTATTACGTTGAGCGTTCAGGCTCCGGTCAGTTTCGTTGCGTATCCAAACTTCGGTTACTACGTTGATCGTTCAGGCTCTGGTCAGTTTCATTGGGTATCCAGACTCCGGTTTTTACGTTGAGCGTTCAGGCTCCGGTCAGTTTTGTTGGGTATCCAGACTCCGGTTATTACGTTGAGCGTTCAGGCTCCGGTCAGTTTCATTGGTTATCCAAACTCCGGTTATTACGTTGAGCGTTCAGGCTCCGGTCAGTTTCGTTGGGTATCCAGACTTCGGTTATTACGTTGAGCATTCAAGCTCCGGTCAGTTTCGTTGGGTATCCAGACTCCGGTTATTACGTTGAGCGTTCAGCTCCGGTCAGTTTCGTTGGGTATCCAGACTCCAGTTATTACGTTGAACGTTCAGGCTCCGGTCAGTTTCGTTGGGTGTCCAGACTCCGGTTATTACGTTGAGCGTTCAGGCTCCGGTCATTTTCGTTGCGCATCCAGACTCCAGTTATTACGTTGTGCGTTCAGGCTCCAGTCAGTTTCGTTGAGCAGACTCTGGTTATTACGTTGAGTGTTCAGGCTCCGTTCAGTTTCGTTGGGTATCCAGACTCCGGTTATTACGTTGAGCGTTCAGGCTCCGTTCAGTTTCGTTGTGTATCCAACTCCGGTTATTACGTAGAGCGTTCAGGCTCCGGTCAGTTTCGTTGGGTATCCAGACTCCCGTTTTTATGTTAAGCGTTCAGGCTCCGTTCAGTTTTGTTGGGTATCCAGACTCCGGTTATTACGTTGAGCGTTCAGGCTCCGGTCAGTTTCGTTGTGTATCCAGACTCCGGTTATTACATTGAGCGTTCAGGCTCCGGTCACTTTCGTTCGCTATCCAGACTTCAGTTATTACGTTGAGCGTTCAGGCTCCGGTCAGTTTCGTTGGGTATCCAGACTCCGGTTTTTACGTTGAGCATTCAGGCTCCGGTCAGTTTCGTTGGGTGTCCAGACTCCGGTTTTTACGTTGAGCGTTCAGGCTCCTTTCAGTTTTGTTGGGTATCCAGACTCCGGTTATTACATTAAGCGTTCAGGATCTTGTCAGTTTCGTTGGGTATCCAGACTCCGGTTATTACGTTGAGCGTTCAGGCTCCGGTCAGTTTCGTTGGGTATCCAGACTCAGGTTTTTACGTTGAGCGTTCAGGCTCCGGTCAATTTCGTTGGGTATCCAGACACCGGTTATTACGTTGAGCGTTCAGGCTCCGGTCAGTTTCGTTGGGTATCCAGACTCCGGTTTTTACGTTGAGCGTCCAGGCTCCGGTCAGTTTTGGTGGGTATCCAGACTCCGGTTATTACGTTGAGCGTTCAGGCTCCGTTCAGTTTCGTTGGGTATCCAGACTCCGGTTATTACGTTGAGCGTTCAGGCTCCGGTCAGTTTCGTTTGGTATCCAGACTTCAGTTATTACGTTGAGCGTTCAGGCTCCAATCAGTTTCGTTGGGTATCCAGACTCCCGTTTTTATGTTAAGCGTTCAGGCTCCGTTCAGTTTTGTTGGGTATCCAGACTCCGGTTATTACGTTGAGCGTTCAGGCTCCGGTCAGTTTCGTTGTGTATCCAGACTCCGGTTATTACATTGAGCGTTCAGGCTCCGGTCACTTTCGTTCGCTATCCAGACTTCAGTTATTACGTTGAGCGTTCAGGCTCCGGTCAGTTTCGTTGGGTATCCAGACTCCGGTTTTTACGTTGAGCATTCAGGCTCCGGTCAGTTTCGTTGGGTGTCCAGACTCCGATTTTTACGTTGAGCGTTCAGGCTCCTTTCAGTTTTGTTGGGTATCCAGACTCCGGTTATTACATTAAGCGTTCAGGCTCTGGTCAGTTTCGTTGGGTATCCAGACTCCGGTTATTACGTTGAGCGTTCAGGCTCCGGTCAGTTTCGTTGGGTATCCAGACTCAGGTTTTTACGTTGAGCGTTCAGGCTCCGGTCAATTTCGTTGGGTATCCAGACACCGGTTATTACGTTGAGCGTTCAGGCTCCGGTCAGTTTCGTTGGGTATCCAGACTCTGGTTTTTACGTTGAGCGTCCAGGCTCCGGTCAGTTTTTGTGGGTATCCAGACTCCGGTTATTACGTTGAGCGTTCAGGCTCCGTTCAGTTTCGTTGGGTATCCAGACTCCGGTTATTACGTTGAGCGTTCAGGCTCCGGTCAGTTTCGTTTGGTATCCAGACTTCAGTTATTACGTTGAGCGTTCAGGCTCCAATCAGTTTTGTTGGGTATCCAGACTTCGGTTTTTACGTTGAGCGTTCAGGCTCCGGTCAGTTTTGTTGGGTATCCAGACTCCGGTTATTATGTTTAGGGTTCAGGCTCCGATCAGTTTTGTTGGGTATCCAGACTTCGGTTGTTATGTTGAGCGTTCAGGCTCCGTTCAGTTTCGTAGGGTATCCAGACTCCGGTTATTACGTTGAGCGTTCAGGCTCCGGTCAGTTTCGTTGGGTATCTAGACTCTGGTTATTACGTTTAGCATTCAGGCTCCGGTCAGTTTCGTTGGATATTCAGACTCCTTTCATTACGTTGAGCGTTCAGGCTCCGGTTAGTTTCGTTGCGTATCCATACTTCGGTTACTACGTTGATCGTTCAGGCTCCAGTCAGTTTCATTGGTATCCAGACTCCAGTTTTTACATTGAGCGTTCAGGCTCCGGTCAGTTTTGTTGGGTATCCAGACTCCGGTTATTACGTTGAGCGGTCAGGCTCCGGTCAGTTTCATTGGTTATCCAAACTCCGGTTATTATGTTGAGCGTTCAGGCTCCGGTCAGTTTCGTTGGGTATCCAGACTTCGGTTATTACGTTGAGCATTCAAGCTCCGGTCAGTTTCGTTGGGTATCCAGACTCTGGTTATTACGTTGAGCGTTCAGGCTCCGGTCATTTTCGTTGCGCATCCAGACTCCAGTTATTACGTTGTGCATTCAGGCTCCAGTCAGTTTCATTGAGCAGACTCCGGTTATTACGTTAAGTGTTCAGGCTCCGTTCAGTTTCGTTGGGTATCCAGACTACGGTTATTACGTTGAGCGTCCAGGCTCCGGTCAGTTTCGTTGTGTATCCAACTCCGGTTATTACGTTGAGCGTTCAGGCTCCGGTCAGTTTCGTTGGGTATCCAGACTCCCGTTTTTATGTTGAGCGTTCAGGCTCCGTTCAGTTTTGTTGGGTATCCAGACTCCGGTTATTACGTTGAGCGTTCAGGCTCCGGTCAGTTTCGTTGTGTATCCAGACTCCGGTTATTACATTGAGCGTTCAGGCTCGTTCGGTATCCAGACTTCAGTTATTACGTTGAGCGTTCAGGCTCCGGTCAGTTTCGTTGGGTATCCAGACTCCGGTTTTTACGTTGAGCGTTCAGGCTCCGGTCAGTTTCGTTGGGTGTCCAGACTCCGGTTTTTACGTTGAGCGTTCAGGCTCCTTTCAGTTTTGTTGGATATCCAGACTCCGGTTATTACGTTGAGCATTCAGGCTCCGGTCAGTTTCGTTGCGTATCCAGACTCCGGTTATTACGTTGAGAATTATGGCTCCGGTCAGTTTCGTTGGGTATCCAGACTCCGATTATTACATTGAGCGTTCAGGCTCCGGTCACTTTTGTTTGGTATCCAGACTTCAGTTATTACGTTGAGCGTTCAGGCTCCGGTCAATTTCGTTGGGTATCCAGACTCCGGTTTTTACGTTGAGCGTTCAGGCTCCTGTCAGTTTTGTTGGGTATCCAGACTTCAGTTATTACGTTGAGCGTTCAGACTCCGGTTAGTTTTGTTGCGTATCCAGACTCCGGTTATTACGTTCAGCGTTCAGGCTCCGGTAAGTTTCGTTGGGTATCCAGACTCCGGTTATTACGTTGAGCGTTCAGGCTCCGGTCAGTTTCGTTGGGTATCCAGACTCCGGTTATTACGTTGAGCGTTCAGGCTCCGGTCAGTTTCGTTGGGTATCCAGACTCCGGTTATTACGTTGAGCGTTTAGGCTCCGGTCAGTTTCGTTGGGTATCCAGACTCCGGTTTTTACGTTGAGCGTTCAGGCTCCGGTCAATTTCGTTGCGTATCCAGACACCGGTTATTACATTGATCGTTCAGGCTCCGGTCAGTTTCGTTGGATATTCAGACTCCTTTCATTACGTTGAGCGTTCAGGCTCCGGTCAGTTTCGTTGCGTATCCATACTTCGGTTACTACGTTGATCGTTCAGGCTCCGGTCAGTTTCATTGGGTATCCAGACTCCGGTTTTTACATTGAGCGTTCAGGCTCCGGTCAGTTTTGTTGGGTGTCCAGACTCCGGTTATTACGTTGAGCGTTCAGGCTCCGGTCAGTTTCATTGGTTATCCAAACTCCGGTTATTACGTTGAGCGTTCAGGCTCCGGTCAGTTTCGTTGGGTATCTAGACTCCGGTTATTACGTTGAGCGTTCATGCTCCGGTCAGTTTCGTTGGGTATCCAGACTCCGGTTATTACGTTGAACGTTCAGGCTCCGGTCAGTTTCGTTGGGTGTCCAGACTCCGGTTATTACGTTGAGCGTTCAGGCTCCGGTCATTTTCGTTGCGCATCCAGACTCCAGTTATTACGTTGTGCATTCAGGCTCCAGTCAGTTTCATTGAGCAGACTCCGGTTATTACGTTGAGCGTTCAGGCTCCGTTCAGTTTCGTTGGGTATCCAGACTCCGATTATTACGTTGAGCGTCCAGGCTCCGGTCAGTTTCGTTGTGTATCCAACTCCGGTTATTACGTTGAGCGTTCAGGCTCCGGTCAGTTTCGTTGGGTATCCAGACTCCCGTTTTTATGTTGAGCGTTCAGGCTCCGTTCAGTTTTGTTGGGTATCCAGACTCCGGTTATTACGTTGAGCGTTCAGGCTCCGGTCAGTTTCGTTGTGTATCCAGACTCCGGTTATTACATTGAGCGTTCAGGCTCCGGTCACTTTCGTTCGGTATCCAGACTTCAGTTATTACGTTGAGCGTTCAGGCTCCGGTCAGTTTCGTTGGGTATCCAGACTCCGGTTTTTACGTTGAGCGTTCAGGCTCCGGTCAGTTTCGTTGGGTGTCCAGACTCCGGTTTTTACGTTGAGCGTTCAGGCTCCTTTCAGTTTTGTTGGATATCCAGACTCCGGTTATTACGTTGAGCATTCAGGCTCGGGTCAGTTTCGTTGCATATCCAGACTCCGGTTATTACGTTGAGAATTATGGCTCCGGTCAGTTTCATTGGGTATCCAGACTCCGATTATTACATTGAGCGTTCAGGCTCCGGTCACTTTTGTTTGGTATCCAGACTTCAGTTATTACGTTGAGCGTTCAGGCTCCGGTCAATTTCGTTGGGTATCCAGACTCCGGTTTTTACGTTGAGCGTTCAGGCTCCTGTCAGTTTTGTAGGGTATCCAGACTTCAGTTATTACGTTGAGCGTTCAGACTCCGGTTAGTTTTGTTGCGTATCCAGACTCCGGTTATTACGTTCAGCGTTCAGGCTCCGGTAAGTTTCGTTGGGTATCCAGACTCCGGTTATTACGTTGAGCGTTCAGGCTCCGGTCAGTTTCGTTGGGTATCCAGACTCCGGTTATTACGTTGAGCGTTCAGGCTCCGGTCAATTTCGTTGGGTATCCAGACTCCGGTTATTACGTTGAGCGTTTAGGCTCCGGTCAGTTTCGTTGGGTATCCAGACTCCGGTTTTTACGTTGAGCGTTCAGGCTCCGGTCAATTTCGTTGCGTATCCAGACACCGGTTATTACATTGATCGTTCAGGCTCCGGTCAGTTTCGTTGGATATTCAGACTCCTTTCATTACGTTGAGCGTTCAGGCTCCGGTGAGTTTCGTTGCGTATCCATACTTCGGTTACTACGTTGATCGTTCAGGCTCCGGTCAGTTTCATTGGGTATCCAGACTCCGGTTTTTACATTGAGCGTTCAGGCTCCGGTCAGTTTTGTTGGGTATCCAGACTCCGGTTATTACGTTGAGCGTTCAGGCTCCGGTCAGTTTCATTGGTTATCCAAACTCCGGTTATTACGTTGAGCGTTCAGGCTCCGGTCAGTTTCGTTGGGTATCCAGACTTCGGTTATTACGTTGAGCATTCAAGCTCCGGTCAGTTTCGTTGGGTATCCAGACTCCGGTTATTACGTTGAGCGTTCAGGCTCCGGTCGGTTTCGTTGGGTATCCAGACTCCGGTTATTACGTTGAACGTTCAGGCTCCGGTCAATTTCGTTGGGTGTCCAGACTCCGGTTATTACGTTGAGCGTTCAGGCTCCGGTCAGTTTCGTTGGGTATCCAGACTCCGGTTATTACGTTGAGCGTTCAGGCTCTGGTCAGTTTCGTTGGGTATCCAGACTCCGGTTTTTACGTTGAGCATTCAGGCTCCGGTCAATTTCGTTGGGTATCCAGACACCGGTTATTACATTGAGCGTTCAGGCTCCAATCATTTTCGTTGCGCATCCAGACTCCAGTTATTACGTTGTGCATTCAGGCTCCAGTCAGTTTCGTTGAGAAGACTCCGGTTATTACGTTGAGCGTTCATGCTCCGTTCAGTTTCGTTGGGTATCCAGACTTCGGTTATTACGTTGAGCATTCAAGCTCCGGTCAGTTTTGTTGGGTATCCAGACTCCGGTTATTACGTTGAGCGTTCAGGCTCCGGTCAGTTTCGTTGTGTATCCAACTCCGGTTATTACGTTGAGCGTTCAGGTTCCGGTCAGTTTCGTTGGGTATCCAGACTCCCGTTTTTATGTTGAGCGTTCAGGCTCCGTTCAGTTTTGTTGGGTATCCAGACTCCGGTTATTACGTTGAGCGTTCAGGCTCCGGTCAGTTTCGTTGTGTATCCAGACTCCGGTTATTACATTGAGCGTTCAGGCTCCGGTCACTTTCGTTCGGTATCCAGACTTCAGTTATTACGTTGAGCATTCAGGCTCCGGTCAGTTTCGTTGGGTATCCAGACTCCGGTTTTTACGTTGAGCGTTCAGGCTCCGGTCAGTTTCGTTGGGTGTCCAGACTCCGGTTTTTACGTTGAGCATTCAGGCTCCTTTCAGTTTTGTTGGATATCCAGACTCCGGTTATTACGTTGAGCATTCAGGCTCCGGTCAGTTTCGTTGCGTATCCAGACTCTGGTTATTACGTTGAGAATTATGGCTCCGGTCAGTTTCGTTGGGTATCCAGACTCCGATTATTACATTGAGCGTTCAGGCTCCGGTCACTTTTGTTTGGTATCCAGACTTCAGTTATTACGTTGAGCGTTCAGGCTCCGGTCAATTTCGTTGGGTATCCAGACTCCGGTTTTTACGTTGAGCGTTCAGGCTCCTGTCAGTTTTGTTGGGTATCCAGACTTCAGTTATTACGTTGAGCGTTCAGACTCCGGTCAGTTTTGTTGCGTATCCAGACTCCGGTTATTACGTTCAGCGTTCAGGCTCCGGTAAGTTTCGTTGGGTATCCAGACTCCGGTTATTACGTTGAGCGTTCAGGCTCCGGTCAGTTTCGTTGGGTATCCAGACTCCGGTTATTACGTTGAGCGTTCAGGCTCCGGTCAGTTTCGTTGGGTATCCAGACTCCGGTTATTACGTTGAGCGTTCAGGCTCCGGTCAGTTTCGTTGGGTATCCAGACTCCGGTTTTTACGTTGAGCGTTCAGGCTCCGGTCAATTTCGTTGGGTATCCAGACACCGGTTATTACATTGAGCGTTCAGGCTCCAGTCAGTTTCGTTGGGTATCCAGACTCCGGTTTTTACGTTGAGCGTCCAGGCTCTGGTCAGTTTTGGTGGGTATCCAGACTCCGGTTATTATGTTGAGCGTTCAGGCTCCGTTCAGTTTCGTTGGGTATCCAGACTCCAGTTATTACGTTGAGCGTTCAGGCTCCGGTTAGTTTCGTTTGGTATCCAGACTTCAGTTATTACATTGAGCGTTCAGGCTCCGGTCAGTTTCGTTGGGTATCCAGACTCCGGTTATTACGTTGAACGTTCAGGCTCCGGTCATTTTCGTTGAGCATCCAGACTCCAGTTATTATGTTGTTCGTTCAGGCTCCGGTCAGTTTCGTTGAGTATCCAGACTCCGGTTATTACGTTGAGCGTTCATGCTCCGTTCAGTTTCGTTGGGTATCCAGACTCCGGTTATTACGTTAAGCGTTCAGGCTCCGGTCAGTTTCGTTGTGTATCCAGACTCCGGTTATTACATTGAGCGTTCAGGCAACGGTCAGTTTCGTTGGGTATCCAGACTCCAGTTTTTACGTTGAGCGTTTAGGCTCCAGTCAGTTTTGGTGGGTATCCAGACTCCGGTAATTACGTTGAGCGTTCAGGCTCCAGTCAGTTTCGTTGGGTATCCAGACTCCGGTTATTACGTTGAGCGTTCAGGCTCCGGTCAGTTTCGTTGGGTATTCAGACTCAGGTTATTACATTGAGCGTTCAGGCTCCGGTCAGTTTCGTTGGGTATCCAGACTCCGGTTATTACGTTGAGCGTTCAAACTCCGGTCAGTTTTGTTGGGTATCCAGACTCTGGTTATTACGTTGAGCGTTCAGGCTCCAGTTAGTTTCGTTTGTTATCCAGACTTCAGTTATTACGTTGAGCGTTCAGGCTCCGGTCAGTTTCGTTGGGTATCCAGACTCCGGTTATTACGTTGAGCGTTCAGGCTCTGGTCAGTTTCGTTGGGTATCCAGACTCCGGTTTTTACGTTGAGCATTCAGGCTCCGGTCAATTTCGTTGGGTATCCAGACACCGGTTATTACATTGAGCGTTCAGGCTCCAGTCATTTTCGTTGCGCATCCAGACTCCAGTTATTACGTTGTGCATTCAGGCTCCAGTCAGTTTCGTTGAGCAGACTCCGGTTATTACGTTGAGCGTTCAGGCTCCGTTCAGTTTCGTTGGGTATCCAGACTTCGGTTATTACGTTGAGCATTCAAGCTCCGGTCAGTTTCGTTGGGTATCCAGACTCCGGTTATTACGTTGAGCGTTCAGGCTCCGGTCAGTTTCGTTGTGTATCCAACTCCGGTTATTACGTTGAGCGTTCAGGTTCCGGTCAGTTTCGTTGGGTATCCAGACTCCCGTTTTTATGTTGAGCGTTCAGGCTCCGTTCAGTTTTGTTGGGTATCCAGACTCCGGTTATTACGTTGAGCGTTCAGGCTCCGGTCAGTTTCGTTGTGTATCCAGACTCCGGTTATTACATTGAGCGTTCAGGCTCCGGTCACTTTCGTTCGGTATCCAGACTTCAGTTATTACGTTGAGCATTCAGGCTCCGGTCAGTTTCGTTGGGTATCCAGACTCCGGTTTTTACGTTGAGCGTTCAGGCTCCGGTCAGTTTCGTTGGGTGTCCAGACTCCGGTTTTTACGTTGAGCATTCAGGCTCCTTTCAGTTTTGTTGGATATCCAGACTCTGGTTGTTACGTTGAGCATTCAGGCTCCGGTCAGTTTCGTTGCGTATCCAGACTCCGGTTATTACGTTGAGAATTATGGCTCCGGTCAGTTTCATTGGGTATCCAGACTCCGATTATTACATTGAGCATTCAGGCTCCGGTCACTTTTGTTTGGTATCCAGACTTCAGTTATTACGTTGAGCGTTCAGGCTCCGGTCAATTTCGTTGGGTATCCAGACTCCGGTTTTTACGTTGAGCGTTCAGGCTCCTGTCAGTTTTGTTGGGTATCCAGACTTCAGTTATTACGTTGAGCGTTCAGACTCCGGTCAGTTTTGTTGCGTATCCAGACTCCGGTTATTACGTTCAGCGTTCAGGCTCCGGTAAGTTTCGTTGGGTATCCAGACTCCGGTTATTACGTTGAGCGTTCAGGCTCCGGTCAGTTTCGTTGGGTATCCAGACTCCGGTTATTACGTTGAGCGTTCAGGCTCCGGTCAGTTTCGTTGGGTATCCAGACTCCGGTTATTACGTTGAGCGTTCAGGCTCCGGTCAGTTTCGTTGGGTATCCAGACTCCGGTTTTTACGTTGAGCGTTCAGGCTCCGGTCAATTTCGTTGGGTATCCAGACACCGGTTATTACATTGAGCGTTCAGGCTCCAGTCAGTTTCGTTGGGTATCCAGACTCCGGTTTTTACGTTGAGCGTCCAGGCTCTGGTCAGTTTTGGTGGGTATCCAGACTCCGGTTATTATGTTGAGCGTTCAGGCTCCGTTCAGTTTCGTTGGGTATCCAGACTCCGGTTATTACGTTGAGCGTTCAGGCTCCGGTTAGTTTCGTTTGGTATCCAGACTTCAGTTATTACATTGAGCGTTCAGGCTCCGGTCAGTTTCGTTGGGTATCCAGACTCCGGTTATTACGTTGAACGTTCAGGCTCCGGTCATTTTCGTTGAGCATCCAGACTCCAGTTATTATGTTGTTCGTTCAGGCTCCGGTCAGTTTCGTTGAGCATCCAGACTCCGGTTATTACGTTGAGCGTTCATGCTCCGTTCAGTTTCGTTGGGTATCCAGACTCCGGTTATTACGTTAAGCGTTCAGGCTCCGGTCAGTTTCGTTGTGTATCCAGACTCCGGTTATTACATTGAGCGTTCAGGCTCCGGTCAGTTTCGTTGGGTATCCAGACTCCGGTTTTTACGTTGAGCGTTCAGGATCCGGTCAGTTTTGGTGGGTATCCAGACTCCGGTTATTACGTTGAGCGTTCAGGCTCCAGTCAGTTTCGTTGGGTATCCAGACTCCGGTTATTACATTGAGCGTTCAGGCTCCGGTCAGTTTCGTTGGGTATTCAGACTTAGGTTATTACATTGAGCGTTCAGGCTCCGGTCAGTTTCGTTGGGTATCCAGACTCCGGTTATTACGTTGAGCGTTCAAACTTCGGTAATTTTTGTTGGGTATCCAGACTCTGGTTATTACGTTGAGCGTTCAGGCTCCAGTTAGTTTCGTTTGGTATCCAGACTTCAGTTATTACGTTGAGCGTTCAGGCTCCGGTCAATTTCGTTGGGTATCCAGACTCCAGTTTTTACATTGAGCGTTCGGGCTCTGGTCAGTTTTGTTGGGTATCCAGACTCTGGTTTTTACGTTGAGCGTTCAGACTCCGGTCAGTTTTGTTGCGTATCCAGACTCCGGTTATTACGTTCAGCGTTCAGGCTCCGGTAAGTTTCGTTGGGTGTTCAGACTCCGGTTATTACGTTGAGCGTTCAGGCTCCGGTCAGTTTCGTTGGGTATCCAGACTCCGGTTATTATGTTGAGCGTTCAGGCTCCGGTCAGTTTCGTTGGGTATCCAGACTCCGGTTATTACGTTGAGCGTTCAGGCTCCGGTCAGTTTAGTTGCGTATCCAGACTTCGGTTACTACGTTGATCGTTCAGGCTCCGGTCAGTTTCATTGGGTATCCAGACTCCGGTTTTTACTTTGAGTGTTCAGGCTCTGGTCAGTTTTGTTGGGTATCCAGACTCCGATTATTATGTTGAGCGTTCAGGCGCCGGTCAGTTTCATTGGGTATCCAGACTCCTGTTATTACGTTGAGCGTTCAGGCTCCGGTCACTTTTGTTAGGTATCCTAACTTCGGTTTTTACTTTGAGCGTTCAAGCTCCGGTCAGTTTCGTTGGGTATCCAGACTCCGGTTATTACGTTGAGCGTTCAGGCTCCGGTCAGTTTCGTTGGTTATCCAGACTCCGGTTATTACGTTAAACGTTCAGGCTCCGGTCAGTTTTGTTGGGTGTCCAGACTCCGGTTATTACGTTGAGCGTTCAGGCTCCGGTCATTTTCGTTAAGCATCCAGACTCCGGTTATTACGTTGAGCGTTCAGGCTCCGTTCAGTTTCGTTGGGTATCCAGACTCCGGTTATTGCGTTAAGCGTTCAGGCTCCGGTCAGTTTCGTTGTGTATCCAGACTCCGGTTATTACATTGAGCGTTCAGGCCCAGGTCAGTTTCGTTGGGTATCCAGACTCCGGTTTTTACGTTGAGCGTTCAGGATCCGGTCAGTTTTGATGGGTATCCAGACTCCGGTTATTACGTTGAGCGTTCAGGCTCCAGTCAGTTTCGTTGGGTATCCAGACTCCGGTTATTACATTGAGCGTTCAGGCTCCGGTCAGTTTCGTTGGGTATTCAGACTTAGGTTATTACATTGAGCGTTCAGGCTCCGGTCAGTTTCGTTGGGTATCCAGACTCCGGTTATTACGTTGAGCGTTCAAACTTCGGTAATTTTTGTTGGGTATCCAGACTCTGGTTATTACGTTGAGCGTTCAGGCTCCAGTTAGTTTCGTTTGGTATCCAGACTTCAGTTATTACGTTGAGCGTTCAGGCTCCGGTCAATTTCGTTGGGTATCCAGACTCCAGTTTTTACATTGAGCGTTCGGGCTCTGGTCAGTTTTGTTGGGTATCCAGACTCTAGTTTTTACGTTGAGCGTTCAGACTCCGGTCAGTTTTGTTGCGTATCCAGACTCCGGTTATTACGTTCAGCGTTCAGGCTCCGGTAAGTTTCGTTGGGTATCCAGACTCCGGTTATTACGTTGAGCGTTCAGGCTCCGGTCAGTTTCGTTGGGTATCCAGACTCCGGTTATTATGTTGAGCGTTCAGGCTCCGGTCAGTTTCGTTGGGTATCCAGACTCCGGTTATTACGTTGAGCGTTCAGGCTCCGGTCGGTTTAGTTGCGTATCCAGACTTCGGTTACTACGTTGATCGTTCAGGCTCCGGTCAGTTTCATTGGGTATCCAGACTCCGGTTTTTACGTTGAGTGTTCAGGCTCTGGTCAGT
>OZ012736.1:256752566-256826612 GCA_963859935.3 Lathyrus sativus | reverse complement strand
CGTTGAGCGTTCAGGCTCCAGTCAGTTTTGTTGTGTATGCAGACTCCGGTTATTATGTTGAGCGTTTAGGCTCCAGTCAGTTTCATTGGGTATCCAAACTCTAGTTATTACGTTGAGCGTTCAGGCTCCGGTCAGTTTCGTTGGGTATCCAGACTTCGGTTATTACGTTGAGCGTTCAGGCTCTGGTCAGTTTCGTTGAGTATCCAGATTCCGGTTATTACGTTGAGCGTTCAGGCTTCGGTCAATTTCGTTGGGTATCCAGACTCCGGTTATTACGTTGAACGTTCAGGCTCCGGTCAGTTTCGTTGGGTATCCAGACTCCGGTTATTAAGTTGAGCGTTCAGGCTCCGGTCAGTTTCGTTGGGTATCCAGACTCTAGTTTTTACGTTGAGCGTTCAGGCTCCGGTCTGTTTTGTTGGGTATCCAGACTCCGGTTATTATGTTGAGGGTTCAGGCTCCGGTCAGTTTTGTTGGGTATCCAGGCTTCGGTTATTATGTTGAGCATTCAGGCTTCGTTCAGTTTCGTAGGGTATCCAGACTCCGGTTATTACGTTGAGCGTTCAGGCTCCGGTCAGTTTCGTTGGGTATCCAGACTCTGGTTATTAGGTTTAGCGGTTGGGCTCCGGTCAGTTTCGTTGGATATTCGGACTCCGGTTATTACGTTGAGCGTTCAGGCTCCGGTCAGTTTCGTTGCGTATCCAGACTCCGGTTATTAAGTTGAGCGTTCAGGCTCCAGTCAGTTTCATTGGGTATCCAAACTCCGGTTATTACGTTGAGCATTCAGGCTCCGGTCAGTTTCGTTGGGTATCCAGACTTCGGTTATTACGTTGAGCGTTCAAGCTCAGGACAGTTTCGTGGTGTATCCAGATTCCGAATATTACGTTGAGCGTTCAGGCTCCGGTCAGTTTCGTTGGGTATCCAGACTCCGGTTATTACGTTGAACGTTCAGGCTCCGGTCAGTTTCGTTGGGTGTCCAGACTCCAGTTATTACGTTGAGCGTTCAGGCTCCGGTCATTTTCGTTGCGCATCCAGACTCCAGTTATTACGTTGTGCGTTCAGGCTCCGGTCTGTTTCGTTGAGTATCTAGACTCCGTTTATTACGTTGAGCGTTCAGGCTCCGTTCAGTTTCGTTGGGTATCCAGACTCCGATTATTACGTTGAGCGTTCAGGCTCCGGTCAGTTTCGTTGTATATCCAGATTCCGGTTATTACGTTGAGCGTTCAGGCTCCGGTCAGTTTCGTTGGGTATCCAGACTCCGGTTTTTACGTTGAGCGTTCAGGCTCCTGTCAGTTTTGTTGGGTATCCAGACTCCGGTTATTACGTTGAGCATTCAGGCTCCGGTCAGTTTCGTTGGGTATCCAGACTCCGGTTATTACGTAGAGCATTCAGGCTCCGGTCAGTTTCGTTGGGTATCCAGACTCCGGTTATTACATTGAGCATTAGGCTCCGGTCACTTTCGTTTGGTATCTAGACTTCAGTTATTACGTTTTGTGTTCAGGCTCCGGTCAGTTTCGTTGGGTATCGAGACTCCGGTTTCTACGTTGAGCGTTCAGGCTCCGGTCTGTTTTGTTGGGTATCCAGACTCTGTTTTTACGTTGAGTGTTCAGGCTCCGGGCACTTTTGTTGGATATCCAGACTCCGGTTATTACGTTAAGCATTCAGGCTCCGGTCAGTTTCGTTGGGTATCCAGACTCCGGTTATCACGTTGAGCGTTCAGGCTCCGGTCAGTCTCGTTGGGTATCCAGACTCCGGTTTTTACGTTGAGCGTTCAGGCTCCGGTCAATTTCGTTGGGTATCCAGACTCCGGTTATTACGTTGAGCGTTCAGGCTCCGGTCAGTTTCGTTGGGTATCTAGACTCCGGTTATTACGTTAAGTGTTCAGGCTCCAGTCAGTTTCGTTGGGTAACCAGACTCCGGTTATTACGTTGAGCGTTCAGGCTCCGGTCAGTTTCGTTTGGTATCCAGACTTCAGTTATTACATTGAGCGTCCAGGCTCCGGTCAGTTTCGTTGGGTATCCAGACTCCGGTTATTACGTTGACACTTAGGCTCCGGTCAGTTTCATTGGATATCCAGACTCCAGTTTTTATGTTGAGCGTTCAGGCTCCGGTCAGTTTTGTTGGGTATCCAGACTCTGGTTATTATGTTGAGGTTTCAGGCTCCGGTCAGTTTCGTTGGGTATCCAGACTCCGGTTTTTACGTTGAGCGTTCAGGCTCCGGTCAGTTTCGTTGGATATCCAGACTCCGGTTATTACGTTGAGCGTTCAGGCTCCGGTCAGTTTCGTTGGGTATCCAGACTCCGGTTATTACGTTGAACGTTCAGGCTCCGGTCAGTTTCGTTGGGTGTCCAGACTCCGGTTATTACGTTGAGCGTTCAGGCTCCGGTCATTTTTGTTACGCATCCAGACTCCAGTTATTACGTTGTGCGTTCAGGCTCCGGTCAGTTTCGTTGAGTATCCAGACTCTGTTTATTACGTTGAGCGTTCAGGCTCCGTTCAGTTTCGTTGGGTATCCAGACTCCGGTTATTATGTTGAGCGTTCAGGCTCCGGTCAGTTTCTTTGTGTATCCAGATTCCGATTATTACGTTGAGCGTTCAGGCTCCGGTCAGTTTCGTTGGGTATCCAGACTCCGGTTTTTACGTTGAGCGTTCAGGCTCCTGTCAGTTTTGTTGGGTATCCAGACTCCGGTTATTACGTTGAGCATTCAGGCTCCGGTCAGTTTCGTTGGGTATCCAGTCTCCGGTTATTACATAGAGCGTTCAGGCTCCGGTCAGTTTCGTTGGGTATCCAGACTCCGGTTATTACATTGAGCGTTAGGCTCCGGTCACTTTCGTTTGGTATCCAGACTTCAGTTATTACGTTGTGTGTTCAGGCTCCGGTCACTTTCGTTGGGTATCCAGACTCCGGTTTTTACGTTGAGCGTTCAGGCTCCGGTCTGTTTTGTTGGGTATCCAGACTCTGTTTTTACGTTGAGTGTTCAGGCTCCGGGCACTTTTGTTGGATATCCAGACTCCGGTTATTACGTTAAGCGTTCAGGCTCCGGTCAGTTTCGTTGGGTATCCAGACTCCGGTTATTACGTTGAGCGTTCAGGCTCCGGTCAGTCTCGTTGGGTATCCAGACTCCGGTTTTTACGTTGAGCGTTCAGGCTCCGGTCAATTTCGTTGGGTATCCAGACTCCGGTTATTACGTTGAGCGTTCAGGCTCCGGTCAGTTTCGTTGGGTATCTAGACTCCGGTTATTACGCTAAGTGTTCAGGCTCCAGTCAGTTTCGTTGGGTAACCAGACTCCGGTTATTACGTTGAGCGTTCAGGCTCCGGTCAGTTTCGTTTGGTATCCAGACTTCAGTTATTACATTGAGCGTCCAGGCTTCGGTCTGTTTCGTTGGGTATCCAGACTCCGGTTATTACGTTGACACTTAGGCTCCGGTCAGTTTCATTGGGTATCCAGACTCCAGTTTTTACGTTGAGCGTTCAGGCTCCGGTCAGTTTTGTTGGGTATCCAGACTCTGGTTATTATGTTGAGGTTTCAGGCTCCGGTCAGTTTCGTTGGGTATCCAGACTCCGGTTGTTACGTTGAGCGTTCAGGCTCCGGTCAGTTTCGTTGGATATCCAGACTCCGGTTATTACGTTGAGCGTTCAGGCTCCGGTCAGTTTCGTTGGGTATCCAGACTCCGGTTATTACGTTGAACGTTCAGGCTCCGGTCAGTTTCGTTGGGTGTCCAGACTCCGGTTATTACGTTGAGCTTTCAGGCTCCGGTCATTTTTGTTGCGCATCCAGACTCCAGTTATTACGTTGTGCGTTCAGGCTCCGGTCAGTTTCGTTGAGTATCCAGACTCTGTTTATTACGTTGAGCGTTCAGGCTCCGTTCAGTTTCGTTGGGTATCCAGACTCCGGTTATTACGTTGAGCGTTCAGGCTCCGGTCAGTTTCGTTGTGTATCCAGATTCCGGTTATTACGTTGAGCATTCAGGCTCCGGTCAGTTTCGTTGGGTATCCAGACTCCGGTTTTTACGTTGAGCGTTCAGGCTCCTGTATTTTTGTTGGGTATCCAGACTCCGATTATTACGTTGAGCATTCAGGCTCCGGTCAGTTTCGTTGGGTATCCAGACTCCGGTTATTACGTAGAGCGTTCAGGCTCCGGTCAGTTTCGTTGGGTATCCAGACTCCGGTTATTACATTGAGCGTTAGGCTCCGGTCACTTTCGTTTGGTATCCAGACTTCAGTTATTACGTTGTGTGTTCAGGCTCCGGTCACTTTCGTTGGGTATCCAGACTCCGGTTTTTACGTTGAGCGTTCAGGCTCCGGTCTATTTTGTTTGGTATCCAGACTCTGTTTTTACGTTGAGTGTTCAGGCTCCGGTCACTTTTGTTGGATATCCAGACTCCGGTTATTACGTTAAGCGTTCAGGCTCCGGTCAGTTTCGTTGGGTATCCAGACTCCGGTTATTACGTTGCGCGTTCAGGCTCCGGTCAGTTTCGTTGGGTATCCAGACTCCGGTTTTTACGTTGAGCGTTCAGGCTCCGGTCAATTTCGTTGGGTATCCAGACTCCGGTTATTACGTTGAGCGTTCAGGCTCCGGTCAGTTTCGTTGGGTATCCAGACTCCGGTTATTACGTTATGCGTTCAGGCTCCAGTCAGTTTCGTTGGGTAACCAGACTCCGGTTATTACGTTGAGCGTTCAGGCTCCGGTCAGTTTCGTTTGGTATCCAAACTTCAGTTATTACATTGAGCGTCCAGGCTCCGGTCAGTTTCGTTGGGTATCCAGACTCCGGTTATTACGTTGACACTTAGGCTCCGGTCAGTTTCATTGGGTATCCAGACTCCGGTTTTTACGTTGAGCGTTCAGGCTCCGGTCAGTTTTGTTGGGTATCCAGACTCTGGTTATTATGTTGAGGTTTCAGGCTCCGGTCAGTTTCGTTGGGTATCCAGACTCCAGTTTTTACGTTGAGCGTTCAGGCTCCGGTCAGTTTCGTTGGATATCCAGACTCCGGTTATTACGTTAAGCGTTCAAACTCCGGTCAGTTTTGTTGGGTATCCAGACTCTGGTTATTACGTTGAGCGTTCAGGCTCCGGTCAGTTTTGTTTGGTATCCAGACTTCAGTTATTACGTTGAGCGTTCAGGCTCCGGTCAATTTCGTTGGGTATCCAGACTCCGGTTTTTACGTTGAGCGTTCAGGCTCCGGTCAGTTTTGTTGGGTATCCAGACTCTGGTTTTTACGTTGAGCGTTAAGACTCCGGTCAGTTTTGTTAGGTATCCAGACTTCGGTTATTTCGTTTAGCGTTCAGGCTCTGGTCAGTTTCGTTGGGTATCCAGACTCCGGTTATTACATTAGGCGTTCAGGCTCCGGTCAGTTTCGTTGGGTATCCAGACTCTGTTTTTACGTTGAGTGTTCAGGCTCCGGGCACTTTTGTTGGATATCCAGACTCCGGTTATTACGTTAAGCGTTCAGGCTCCGGTCAGTTTCGTTGGGTATCCAGACTCCGGTTATTACGTTGAGCGTTCAGGCTTCGGTCAGTCTCGTTGGGTATCCAGACTCCGGTTTTTACGTTGAGCGTTCAGGCTCCGGTCAATTTCGTTGGGTATCCAGACTCCGGTTATTACGTTGAGCGTTCAGGCTCCGGTCAGTTTCGTTGGGTATCTAGACTCCGGTTATTACGTTAAGTTTTCAGGCTCCAGTCGGTTTCGTTGGGTAACCAGACTCCGGTTATATCGTTGAGCGTTCAGGCTCCGGTCAGTTTCGTTTGGTATCCAGACTTCAGTTATTACATTGAGCGTCCAAGCTCCGGTCAGTTTCGTTGGGTATCCAGACTCCGGTTATTACGTTGACACTTAGGCTCCGGTCAGTTTCATTGGGTATCCAGACTCCAGTTTTTACGTTGAGCGTTCAGGCTCCGGTCAGTTTTGTTGGGTATCCAGACTCTGGTTATTATGTTGAGGTTTCAGGCTCCGGTCAGTTTCGTTGGGTATCCAGACTCCGGTTTTTACGTTGAGCGTTCAGGCTCCGGTCAGTTTCGTTGGATATCCAGACTCCGGTTATTACGTTGAGCGTTCAGGCTCCGGTCAGTTTCGTTGGGTATCCAGATTCCGGTTATTACGTTGAATGTTCAGGCTCCGGTCAGTTTCGTTGGGTGCCCAGACTCCGGTTATTACGTTGAGCGTTCAGGCTCCGGTCACTTTTGTTGCGCATCCAGACTCCAGTTATTACGTTGTGCGTTCAGGCTCCGGTCAGTTTCGTTGAGTATCCAGACTCTGTTTATTACGTTGAGCGTTCAGGCTCCGTTCAGTTTCGTTGGGTATCCAGACTCCGGTTATTACGTTGAGCGTTCAGGCTCCGTTCAGTTTCGTTGTGTATCCAGATTCCGGTTATTACGTTGAGCATTTAGGCTCCGGTCAGTTTCGTTGGGTATCCAGACTCCGGTTTTTACGTTGAGCGTTCAGGCTCCTGTCAGTTTTGTTGGGTATCCAGACTCCGGTTATTACGTTGAGCATTCAGGCTCCGGTCAGTTTCGTTGGTTATCCAGACTCCGGTTATTACGTAGAGCGTTCAGGCTCCGGTCAGTTTCGTTGGGTATCCCGACTCCGGTTATTACATTGAGCGTTAGGCTCCGGTCACTTTCGTTTGGTATCCAGACTTCAGTTATTACGTTGTATGTTCAGGCTCCGGTCACTTTCGTTGGGTATCCAGACTCCGATTTTTACGTTGAGCGTTCAGGCTCCGGTCTGTTTTGTTGGGTATCCAGACTCTGTTTTTACGTTGAGTGTTCAGGCTCCGGTCACTTTTGTTGGATATCCAGACTCCGGTTATTACGTTAAGCGTTCAGGCTCCGGTCAGTTTCGTTGGGTATCCAGACTCCGGTTATTACGTTGAGCGTTCATGCTCCGGTCAGTTTCGTTGGGTATCCAGACTCCGGTTTTTACGTTGAGCGTTCAGGCTCCGGTCAATTTCGTTGGGTATCCAGACTCCGGTTATTACGTTGAGCGTTCAGGCTCCGGTCAGTTTCGTTGGGTATCCAGACTCCGGTTATTACGTTAAGCGTTCAGGCTCCAGTCAGTTTCGTTGGGTAACCAGACTCCAGTTATTACGTTGAGCGTTCAGGCTCCGGTCAGTTTCATTTGGTATCCAAACTTCAGTTATTACATTGAGCGTCCAGGCTCCGGTCAGTTTCGTTGGGTATCCAGACTCCGGTTATTACGTTGACACTTAGGCTCCGGTCAGTTTCATTGGGTATCCAGACTCCAGTTTTTACGTTGAGCGTTCAGGCTCCGGTCAGTTTTATTGGGTATCCAGACTCTGGTTATTATGTTGAGGTTTCAGGCTCCGGTCAGTTTCGTTGGGTATCCAGACTCCAGTTTTTACGTTGAGCGTTCAGGCTCCGGTCAGTTTCGTTGGATATCCAGACTCCGGTTATTACGTTAAGCGTTCAAACTCCGATCAGTTTTGTTGGGTATCCAGACTCTGGTTATTACGTTGAGCGTTCAGGCTCCGGTCAGTTTCGTTTGGTATCCAAACTTCAGTTATTACGTTGAGCGTTCAGGCTCCGGTCAATTTCGTTGGGTATCCAGACTCCGGTTTTTACGTTGAGCGTTCAGGCTCCGGTCAGTTTTGTTGGGTATCCAGACTCTGGTTTTTACGTTGAGCGTTAAGACTCCGGTCAGTTTTATTGGGTATCCAGACTTCGGTTATTTCGTTTAGCGTTCAGGCTCTGGTCAGTTTCGTTGGGTATCCAGACTCCGGTTATTACATTAGGCGTTCAGGCTCCGGTCAGTTTCGTTGGGTATCCAGACTCCGGTTATTACGTTGAGCGTTCAGGCTCCGTTCAGTTTCGTTGCGTATCCAGACTCCGGTTATTACGTTGATCGTTCAGGCTCCGGTCAGTTTCATTGGGTATCCAGACTCCGGTTTTTACGTTGAGCGTTCAGGCTCCGGTCAGTTTTATTGTGTATCCAGACTCCGGTTATTACGTTGATCGTTCAGGCTCTAGTCAGTTTCATTGGGTATCCAAACTCCGGTTATTACGTTGAGCGTTCAGGCTCCGGTCAGTTTCGTTGGGTATCCAGACTTCGGTCATTACGTTGAGCATTCAAGCTCCGGACAGTTTCGTGGTGTATCCAGACTCCGGTTATTACGTTGAGCGTTCAGGCTCCGGTCAGTTTCGTTGGGTATCCAGACTCCTGTTATTACGTTGAACGTTCAGGCTCCGGTCAGTTTCGTTGGGTGTCCAGACTCCGGTTATTACGTTGAGCGTTCAGGCTCCGGTCATTTTTGTTGCGCATCCAAACTCCAGTTATTACGTTGTGCGTTCAGGATCCGGTCAGTTTCGTTGAGTATCCAGACTCCGGTTATTACGTTGAGCGTTCAGGCTCCGTTCAGTTTCGTTGGGTATCCAGACTCCTATTATTACGTTGAGCATTCAGGCTCCGGTCAGTTTCGTTGTCAATCCAGATTCCGGTTATTACGTTGAGCGTTCAGGCTCCGGTCAGTTTCGTTGGGTATCCAGACTCTGGTTTTTACGTTGAGCACTCAGGCTCCTGTCAGTTTTGTTGGGTATCCAGACTCCGGTTATTACATTGAGCATTCAGGCTCCAGTCAGTTTCGTTGGGTATCCAGACTCTGGTTATTACGTTGAGCGTTCAGGCTCCTGTCAGTTTCGTTGGGTATCCAGACTCCGGTTATTACATTGAGCGTTAGGCTCCGGTCACTTTCGTTTGGTATCCAGACTTCAGTTATTACGTTGTGTGTTCAGGCTCCGGTCACTTTCGTTGGGTATCCAGACTCCGGTTTTTACGTTGAGCGTTCAGGCTCCGGTCTGTTTTGTTGGGTATCCAGACTCTGTTTTTACGTTGAGTGTTCAGGCTCCGGTCACTTTTGTTGGATATCCAGACTCCGGTTATTACGTTAAGCGTTCAGGCTCCGGTCAGTTTCGTTGGGTATCCAGACTCCGGTTATTACGTTGAGCGTTCAGGCTCCGGTCAGTTTCGTTGGGTATCCAGACTCCGGTTTTTACGTTGAGCGTTCAGGCTCCGGTCAATTTCGTTGGGTATCCAGACTCCGATTATTACATTGAGCGTTCAGGCTCCGGTCAGTTTCGTTGGGTATCCAGACTCCGGTTATTACGTTAAGCGTTCAGGCTCCAGTCAGTTTCGTTGGGTAACCAGACTCCGGTTATTACGTTGAGCGTTCAGGCTCCGGTCAGTTTCGTTTGGTATCCAAACTTCAGTTATTACATTGAGCGTCCAGGCTCCGGTCAGTTTCGTTGGGTATCTAGACTCCGGTTATTACGTTGACACTTAGGCTCCGGTCAGTTTCATTGGGTATCCAGACTCCAGTTTTTACGTTGAGCGTTCAGGCTCCGGTCAGTTTTATTAGGTATCCAGACTCTGGTTATTATGTTGAGGTTTCAGGCTCCGGTCAGTTTCGTTGGGTATCCAGACTCCAGTTTTTATGTTGAGCGTTCACGCTCCGGTCAGTTTCGTTGGATATCCAGACTCCGGTTATTACGTTAAGCGTTCAAACTCCGGTCAGTTTTGTTGGGTATCCAGACCCTCGTTATTACGTTGAGCGTTCAGGCTCCGGTCAGTTTCGTTTGGTATCCAGACTTCAGTTATTACGTTGAGCGTTCAGGCTCCGGTCAATTTCGTTGGGTATCCAGACTCCGGTTTTTACGTTGAGCGTTCAGGCTCCGGTCAGTTTTGTTGGTTATCCAGACTCTGGTTTTTACGTTGAGCGTTAAGACTCCGGTCAGTTTTGTTGGGTATCCAGACTTCGGTTATTTCGTTTAGCGTTCAGGCTCTGGTCAGTTTCGTTGGGTATCCAGACTCCGGTTATTACATTAGGCGTTCAGGCTCCGGTCAGTTTCGTTGGGTATCCAGACTCCGGTTATTACGTTGAGCGTTCAGGCTCCGTTCAGTTTCGTTGCGTATCCAGACTCCGGTTATTACGTTGATCGTTCAGGCTCCGGTCAGTTTCATTGGGTATCCAGACTCCGGTTTTTACGTTGAGCGTTCAGGCTCCGGTCAGTTTTATTGTGTATCCAGACTCCGGTTATTACGTTGATCGTTCAGGCTCTAGTCAGTTTCATTGGGTATCCAAACTCCGGTTATTACGTTGAGCGTTCAGGCTCCGGTCAGTTTCGTTGGGTATCCAGACTTCGGTCATTACGTTGAGCATTCAAGCTCCGGACAGTTTCGTGGTGTATCCAGACTCCGGTTATTACGTTGAGCGTTCAGGCTCCGGTCAGTTTCGTTGGGTATCCAGACTCCGGTTATTACGTTGAACGTTCAGGCTCCGGTCAGTTTCGTTGGGTGTCCAGACTCCGGTTATTACGTTGAGCGTTCAGGCTCCGGTCATTTTTGTTGCGCATCCAAACTCCAGTTATTACGTTGTGCGTTCAGGATCCGGTCAGTTTCGTTGAGTATCCAGACTCCGGTTATTACGTTGAGCGTTCAGGCTCCGTTCAGTTTCGTTGGGTATCCAGACTCCGGTTATTACGTTGAGCATTCAGGCTCCGGTCAGTTTCGTTGTGTATCCAGATTCCGGTTATTACGTTGAGCGTTCAGGCTCCGGTCAGTTTCGTTGGGTATCCAGACTCTGGTTTTTACGTTGAGCACTCAGGCTCCTGTCAGTTTTGTTGGGTATCCAGACTCCGGTTATTACATTGAGCATTCAGGCTCCAGTCAGTTTCGTTGGGTATCCAGACTCTGGTTATTACGTTGAGCGTTCAGGCTCCTGTCAGTTTCGTTGGGTATCCAGACTCCGGTTATTACATTGAGCGTTAGGCTCCGGTCACTTTCGTTTGGTATCCAGACTTCAGTTATTACGTTGTGCGTTCAGGCTTCATTCAGTTTCGTTGGGTATCCAGACTCCGGTTTTTACGTTGAGCGTTCAGGCTCTGGTCTGTTTTGTTGGGTATCCAGACTCTGCTTTTTACGTTGAGTGTTCAGGCTCCGGTCAGTTTTGTTGGATATCCAGACTCCGGTTATTACGTTAAGCGTTCAGGCTTCGGTCAGTTTCGTTGGGTATCCAGACACTGGTTATTATGTTGAGCGTTCAGGCTCCGGTCAGTTTCGTTGGGTATCCAGACTCCGGTTTTTACGTTGAGCGTTCAGGCTCCGGTCAATTTCGTTGGGTATCCAGACTCCAGTAATTACGTTGAGCGTTCAGGCTCTGGTCAGTTTCGTTGGGTATCCAGACTCCGGTTTTTACGTTGAGCGTCTAGGCTCCGGTCAGTTTTGGTGGGTATCCAGACTCCGGTTATTACGTTGAGCGTTCAGGCTCCAGTCAGTTTCGTTGGGTATCCAAACTCCGGTTATTACGTTGAGCGTTCAGGCTCCGGTCAGTTTCGTTTGGTATCCAGACTTTAGTTATTACGTTGAGCGTTCAGGCTCCGGTCAGTTTCGTTGGGTATCCAGACTCCGGTTTTTACGTTGAGCGTTCAGGCTCCGGTCAGTTTTATTGGGTATCCAGACTCCGGTTATTATGTTGAGGGTTCAGGCTCCGATCAGTTTTGTTGGGTATCCAGACTTCGGTTATTATGTTGAGCGTTCAGGCTCCGTTCAGTTTCGTAGGGTATCCAGACTCCGGTTATTACGTTGAGCGTTCAAGCTCCGGTCAATTTTGTTGGATATCCAGACTCCGGTTATTACGATAAGCGTTCAGGCTCCGGTCAGTTTCGTTGGGTATCCAGACTCCGGTTATTACGTTGAGCGTTCAGGCTCCGGTCAGTTTCGTTGGGTATCCAGACTCCGGTTTTTACGTTGAGCGTTCAGGCTCCGGTTAATTTCGTTGGGTATCCAGACTCCGGTTATTACGTTTAGCGTTCAGGCTCCGGTCAGTTTCATTGGGTATCCAGACTCCGGTTTTTACGTTGAGCGTTCAGGCTCCGGTCAGTTTTGTTGTGTATCCAGACTCCGGTTATTACGTTGAGCGTTCAGGCTCCAATCAGTTTCATTGGGTATCCAAACTCTGGTTATTACGTTGAGCGTTCAGGCTCCGGTCAGTTTCATTGGGTATCCAGACTTCGGTTATTACGTTGAGCATTCAAGCTCCGGACAGTTTCGTGGTGTATCCAGACTCCGGTTATTACGTTGAGCGTTCAGGCTCCGGTCAGTTTCGTTGGGTATCCAGACTCCGGTTATTATGTTGAACGTTCAGGCTCCGGTCAGTTTCGTTAAGTGTCCAGACTCCGGTTATTACGTTGAGCGTTCAGGCTCCGGTCAGTTTCGTTGGGTATCCAGACTCCGGTTTTTACGTGGAGCGCTCAGGCTCCTGTCAGTTTTTTTGGGTATCCAGACTCCGGTTATTACGTTGAGCATTCAGGCTCCGGTCAGTTTCGTTGGGTATCCAGACTCCGGTTATTACGTTGAGCGTTCAGGCTCCGGTCAGTTTCGTTAGGTATCCATACTCCGGTTATTACATTGAGCATTAGGCTCCGGTCACTTTCGTTTGGTATCCAGACTTCAGTTATTACGTTGTGCGTTCAGGCTCCGGTCAGTTTCGTTGGGTATCCAGACTCCGGTTTTTACGTTGAGCGTTCAGGCTCCGGTCTGTTTTTTTGGGTATCCAGACTCTGGTTTTTACGTTGACTGTTCAGGCTCCGGTCAGTTTTGTTGGATATCCAGACTCCGGTTATTACGTTAAGCGTTCAGGCTCTGGTCAGTTTCGTTGGGTATCCAGACTCCGGTTATTACGTTGAGCGTTCAGGCTCCGGTCAGTTTCGTTGGGTATCCAGACTCCGGTTTTTACGTTGAGCGTTCAGGCTCCGGTCAGTTTCGTTGGGTATCCAGACACCGGTTATTACGTTGAGCGTTCAGGCTCTGGTCAGTTTCGTTGGGTATCCATACTCCGGTTTTTACGTTGAGCGTCCAGGCTCCGGTCAGTTTTGGTGGGTATCCAGACTCCGGTTATTACGTTGAGCGTTCAGGCTCCAGTCAGTTTCGTTGGGTATCCAGACTCCGGTTATTACGTTGAGCGTTCAGGCTTCGGTCAGTTTCGTTTGGTATCCAGACTTCAGTTATTACGTTGAGCGTTCAGGCTCCGGTCAGTTTCGTTGGGTATCCAGACTCCGGTTTTTACGTTGAGCGTTCAGGCTCCGGTCAGTTTTGTTGGGTATCCAGACTCCGGTTATTATGTTGAGGGTTCAGGCTCCGATCAGTTTTGTTGGGTATCCATACTTCGGTTATTATGTTGAGCGTTCAGGCTCCGTTCAGTTTCGTAGGGTATCCAAACTCCGGTTATTACGTTGAGCGTTAAGGCTCCGGTCAATTTTGTTGGATATCTAGACTCCGGTTATTACGATAAGCGTTCAGGCTCCGGTCAGTTTCGTTGGGTATCCAGACTCCGGTTATTACGTTGAGCGTTCAGGCTCCGGTCAGTTTCGTTGGGTATCCTGACTCCGGTTATTACGTTGAACGTTCAGGCTCCGGTCAGTTTCGTTGGGTGTCTAGACTCCGGTTATTACGTTGAGCGTTCAGGCTCTAGTCATTTTCGTTGCGCATCCAAACTCCAGTTATTACGTTGTGCGTTCAGGCTCCGGTCAGTTTCGTTGAGTATCCAGACTCCGGTTATTACGTTGAGCGTTCAGGCTCCGTTCAGTTTCGTTGGGTATCCAGACTCCAGTTATTACGTTGAGCGTTCAGGCTCCGGTCAGTTTCGTTGTGTATCCAGATTCCGGTTATTACGTTGAGCGTTCAGGCTCCGGTCAGTTTCGTAGGGTATCCAGACTCCGGTTTTTACGTTGAGCGTTCAGGCTCCTGTCAGTTTTGTTGGGTATCCAGACTCCGGTTATTACGTTGAGCATTCAGGCTCCGGTCAGTTTCATTGGGTATCCATACTCCGGTTATTACATTGAGCGTTCAGGCTCCGGTCAGTTTCGTTGGGTATCCATACTCCGGTTATTACATTGAGCATTAGGCTCCGGTCAATTTCGTTTGGTATCCAGACTTCAGTTATTACGTTGTGCGTTCAGGCTCCGGTCAGTTTCGTTGGGTATCCAGACTCCGGTTTTTACGTTGAGCGTTCAGGCTCCGGTCTGTTTTGTTGGGTATCCAGACTCTGGTTTTTACGTTGAGTGTTCAGGCTCCGGTCAGTTTTGTTGGATATCCAGACTCCGGTTATTACATTAAGCGTTCAGGCTCTGGTCAGTTTCGTTGGGTATCCAAACTCCGGTTATTACGTTGAGCGTTCAGGCTCCGGTCAGTTTCGTTGGGTATCCAGACTCCGGTTTTTACGTTGAGCGTTCAGGCTCCGGTCAATTTCGTTGGGTATCCAGACACCGGTTATTACGTTGAGCGTTCAGGCTCCGGTCAGTTTCGTTGGGTATCCAGACTCCGGTTTTTACGTTGAGCGTCCAGGCTCCGGTCAGTTTTGGTGGGTATCCAGACTCCGGTTATTACGTTGAGCGTTCAGGCTCCGTTCAGTTTCGTTGGGTATCCAGACTCTGGTTATTACGTTCAGCGTTCAGGCTCCGGTCAGTTTCGTTTGGTATCCAGACTTCAGTTATTACGTTGAGCGTTCAGGCTCCGATCAGTCTTGTTGGGTATCCAGACTTCGGTTTTTACGTTGAGCGTTCAGGCTCCGGTCAGTTTTGTTGGGTATCCAGACTCCGGTTATTATGTTGAGGCTTCAGGCTCCGATCAGTTTTGTTGGGTATCCAGACTTCGGTTGTTATGTTGAGCGTTCAGGCTCCGTTCAGTTTCGTAGGGTATCCAGACTCCGGTTATTACGTTGAGCGTTCAGGCTCCGGTCAGTTTCGTTGGGTATCCAGACTCTGGTTATTACGTTTAGCATTCAGGCTCCGGTCAGTTTCGTTGGATATTCAGACTCCTTTCATTACGTTGAGTGTTCAGGCTCCGGTCAGTTTCGTTGCGTATCCAAACTTCGGTTACTACGTTGATCGTTCAGGCTCCGGTCAGTTTCATTGGGTATCCAGACTCCGGTTTTTACATTGAGCGTTCAGGCTCCGGTCAGTTTTGTTGGGTATCCAGACTCCGGTTATTACGTTGAGCGTTCAGGCTCCGGTCAGTTTCATTGGTTATCCAAACTCCGGTTATTACATTGAGCGTTCAGGCTCCGGTCAGTTTCGTTGGGTATCCAGACTTCGGTTATTACGTTGAGCATTCAAGCTCCGGTCAGTTTCGTTGGGTATCCAGACTCCGGTTATTACGTTGAGCGTTCAGGCTCCGGTCAGTTTCGTTGGGTATCCAGACTCCGGTTATTACGTTGAACGTTCAGGCTCCGGTCAGTTTCGTTGGGTGTCCAGACTCCGGTTATTACGTTGAGCGTTCAGGCTCCGGTCATTTTCGTTGCGCATCCAGACTCCAGTTATTACGTTGTGCATTCAGGCTCCAGTCAGTTTCGTTGAGCAGACTCCGGTTATTACGTTGAGCGTTCAGGCTCCATTCAGTTTCGTTGGGTATCCAGACTCCGGTTATTACGTTGAGCGTTCAGGCTCCGGTCAGTTTCGTTGTGTATCCAACTCCGGTTATTACGTTGAGCGTTCAGGCTCCGGTCAGTTTCGTTGGGTATCCAGACTCCCGTTTTTATGTTGAGCATTCAGGCTCCGTTCAGTTTTGTTGGGTATCCAGACTCCGGTTATTACGTTGAGCGTTCAGGCTCCGGTCAGTTTCGTTGTGTATCCAGACTCCGGTTATTACATTGAGCGTTCAGGCTCCGGTCACTTTCGTTCGGTATCCAGACTTCAGTTATTACGTTGAGCGTTCAGGCTCCGGTCAGTTTCGTTGGGTATCTAGACTCCGGTTTTTACGTTGAGCGTTCAGGCTCCGGTCAGTTTCGTTGGGTGTCCAGACTCCGGTTTTTACGTTGAGCGTTCAGGCTCCTTTCAGTTTTGTTGGATATCCAGACTCCGGTTATTATGTTGAGCATTCAGGCTCCGGTCAGTTTCGTTGCGTATCCAGACTCCGGTTATTACGTTGAGAATTATGGCTCCGGTCAGTTTCGTTGGGTATCCAGACTCCGATTATTACATTGAGCGTTCAGGCTCCGATCACTTTTGTTTGGTATCCAGACTTCAGTTATTACGTTGAGCGTTCAGGCTCCGGTCAGTTTCGTTGGGTATCCAGACTCCGGTTTTTACGTTGAGCGTTCAGGCTCCTGTCAGTTTTGTTGGGTATCCAGACTTCAGTTATTACGTTGAGCGTTCAGACTCCGGTCAGTTTTGTTGCGTATCCAGACTCCGGTTATTACGTTCAGCATTCAGGCTCCGGTAAGTTTCGTTGGGTATCCAGACTCCGGTTATTACGTTGAGCGTTCAGGCTCCGGTCAGTTTCGTTGGGTATCCAGACTCCGGTTATTACGTTGAGCGTTCAGGCTCCGGTCAGTTTCGTTGGGTATCCAGACTCCGGTTATTACGTTGAGCGTTCAGGCTCCGGTCAGTTTCGTTGTGTATCCAGACTCCGGTTATTACATTGAGCGTTCAGGCTCCGGTCACTTTCGTTCGGTATCCAGACTTCAGTTATTACGTTGAGCGTTCAGGCTCCGGTCAGTTTCGTTGGGTATCCAGACTCCGGTTTTTACGTTGAGCGTTCAGGCTCCGGTCAGTTTCGTTGGGTGTCCAGACTCCGGTTTTTACGTTGAGCGTTCAGGCTCCTTTCAGTTTTGTTGGATATCCAGACTCCGGTTATTATGTTGAGCATTCAGGCTCCGGTCAGTTTCGTTGCGTATCCAGACTCCGGTTATTACGTTGAGAATTATGGCTCCGGTCAGTTTCGTTGGGTATCCAGACTCCGATTATTACATTGAGTGTTCAGGCTCCGGTCACTTTTGTTTGGTATCCAGACTTCAGTTATTACGTTGAGCGTTCAGGCTCCGGTCAGTTTCGTTGGGTATCCAGACTCCGGTTTTTACGTTGAGCGTTCAGGCTCCTGTCAGTTTTGTTTGGTATCCAGACTTCAGTTATTACGTTGAGCGTTCAGACTCCGGTCAGTTTTGTTGCGTATCCAGACTCCGGTTATTACGTTCAGCATTCAGGCTCCGGTAAGTTTCGTTGGGTATCCAGACTCCGGTTATTACGTTGAGCGTTCAGGCTCCGGTCAGTTTCGTTGGGTATCCAGACTCCGGTTATTACGTTGAGCGTTCAGGCTCCGGTCAGTTTCGTTGGGTATCCAGACTCCGGTTATTACGTTGAGCGTTCAGGCTCCGGTCAGTTTCGTTGGGTATCTAGACTCCGATTTTTACGTTGAGCGTTCAGGCTCCGGTCAATTTCGTTGGGTATCCAGACACCGGTTATTACATTGAGCGTTCAGGCTTCGGTCAGTTTCGTTGGGTATCCAGACTCCGGTTTTTACGTTGAGCGTCCAGGCTCTGGTCAGTTTTAGTGGGTATCCAGACTCCGGTTATTACGTTGAGCGTTCAGGCTCCGTTCAGTTTCGTTGGGTATCCAGACTCCGGTTATTACGTTGAGCGTTCAGGCTCCGGTCAGTTTCGTTTGGTATCCAGACTTCAGTTATTACGTTGAGCGTTAAGGCTCCGGTCAGTTTCGTTGGGTATCCAGACTCCGGTTTTTATGTTGAGCGTTCAGGCTCCGGTCAGTTTTGTTGGGTATCCAGATCCGGTTATTATGTTGAGGGTTCAGGCTCCGATCAATTTTGTTAGGTATCCAGACTTCGGTTGTTACGTTGAGCGTTCAGGCTCCGTTCAGTTTCGTAGGGTATCCAGACTCCGGTTATTACGTTGAGCGTTCAGGCTCCGGTCAGTTTCGTTGGGTATCCAGACTCTGGTTATTACGTTTAGCATTCAGGCTCCGGTCAGTTTCGTTGGATATTCAGACTCCTTTTATTACGTTGAGCGTTCAGGCTCCGGTCAGTTTCGTTGAGCAGACTCCGGTTATTACGTTGAGCGTTCAGGCTCCGTTCAGTTTCGTTGGGTATCCAGACTCCGGTTATTACGTTGAGCGTTAAGGCTCCGGTCAATTTTGTTGGATATCTAGACTCCGGTTATTACGATAAGCGTTCAGGCTCCGGTCAGTTTCGTTGGGTATCCAGACTCCGGTTATTACGTTGAGCGTTCAGGCTCCGGTCAGTTTCGTTGGGTATCCTGACTCCGTTTATTACGTTGAACGTTCAGGCTCCGGTCAGTTTCGTTGGGTGTCTAGACTCCGGTTATTACGTTGAGCGTGCAGACTCCGGTTATTACGTTGAGCGTTCAGGCTCCGGTCAGTTTCGTTGGGTATCCTGACTCCGGTTATTACGTTGAACGTTCAGGCTCCGGTCAGTTTCGTTGGGTATCCAGACTTCAGTTATTACGTTGTGCGTTCAGGCTCCGGTCAGTTTCGTTGGGTATCCAGACTCCGGTTTTTACGTTGAGCGTTCAGGCTCCGGTCTGTTTTGTTGGGTATCCAGACTTTAGTTATTACGTTGTGCATTCAGGCTCCGGTTAGTTTTGTTGGATATCCAGACTCCGGTTATTACATTAAGCGTTCAGGCTCTGGTCAGTTTCGTTGGGTATCCAGACTCCGGTTATTACGTTGAGCGTTCAGGCTCCGGTCAGTTTCGTTGGGTATCCAGACTCTGGTTTTTACGTTGAGCGTTCAGGCTCCGGTCAATTTCGTTGGGTATCCAGACACCGGTTATTACATTGAGCGTTCAGGCTCCGGTCAGTTTCGTTGGGTATCCAGACTCCGGTTTTTACGTTGAGCGTCCAGGCTCCGGTCAGTTTTTGTGGGTATCCAGACTCCGGTTATTACGTTGAGCGTTCAGGCTCCGTTCAGTTTCGTTGGGTATCCAGACTTCGGTTATTACGTTGAGCGTTCAGGCTCCGGTCAGTTTCGTTTGGTATCCAGACTTCAGTTATTACGTTGAGCGTTCAGGCTCCGATCAGTTTTGTTGGGTATCCAGACTTCGGTTTTTACGTTGAGCGTTCAGGCTCCGGTCAGTTTTGTTGGGTATCCAGACTCCGGTTATTATGTTGAGGGTTCAGGCATCGATCAGTTTTGTTGGGTATCCAGACTTCGGTTGTTATGTTGAGCGTTCAGGCTCCGTTCAGTTTTGTAGGGTATCCAGACTCCGGTTATTACGTTGAGCGTTCAGGCTCCGGTCAGTTTCATTGGGTATCCAGACTCTGGTTATTACGTTTAGCATTCAGGCTCCGGTCAGTTTCGTTGGATATTCAGACTCCTTTCATTACGTTGAGCGTTCAGGCTCCGGTCAGTTTCGTTGCGTATCCATACTTCGGTTACTACGTTGATCGTTCAGGCTCTGGTCAGTTTCATTGGGTATCCAGACTCCGGTTTTTACATTGAGCGTTCAGGCTCCGGTCAGTTTGGTTGGGTATCCAGACTCCGGTTATTACGTTGAGCGTTCAGGCTCCGGTCAGTTTCATTGGTTATCCAAACTCCGGTTATTAAGTTGAGCGTTCAGGCTCCGGTCAGTTTCGTTGGGTATCCAGACTTCGGTTATTACGTTGAGCATTCAAGCTCCGGTCAGTTTCGTTGGGTATCCAGACTCTGGTTATTGCGTTGAGCGTTCAGGCTCCGGTCATTTTCGTTGTGCATCCAGACTCCAGTTATTACGTTGTGCGTTCAGGCTCCAGTCAGTTTCGTTGAGCAGACTCCGGTTTATACGTTGAGCGTTCAGGCTCCGTTCAGTTTCGTTGGGTATCCAGACTCCGGTTATTACGTTGAGCGTTCAGGCTCCGGTCAGTTTCGTTGTGTATCCAACTCCGGTTATTACGTTGAGCATTCAGGCTCCGGTCAGTTTCGTTGGGTATCCAGACTCCGGTTATTACGTTGAGCGTTCAGGCTCCGGTCAGTCTCGTTGGGTATCCATACTCCGGTTATTACATTGAGCATTAGGCTCCGGTCAATTTCGTTTGGTATCCAGACTTCAGTTATTACGTTGTGCGTTCAGGCTCCGGTCAGTTTCGTTAGGTATCCAGACTCCGGTTTTTACGTTGAGCGTTCAGGCTCCGGTCTGTTTTGTTGGGTATCCAGACTCTGGTTTTTACGTTGAGTGTTCAGGCTCCGGTCAGTTTTGTTGGATATCCAGACTCCGGTTATTACATTAAGCGTTCAGGCTCTGGTCAGTTTCGTTGGGTATCCAGACTCCGGTTATTAGGTTGAGCGTTCAGGCTCCGGTCAGTTTCGTTGGGTATCCAGACTCCGGTTTTTACGTTGAGCGTTCAGGCTCCGGTCAATTTCGTTGGGTATCCAGACACCGGTTATTACGTTGAGCGTTCAGGCTCCGGTCAGTTTCGTTGGGTATCCAGACTCCGGTTTTTACGTTGAGCGTCCAGGCTCCGGTCAGTTTTGGTGGGTATCCAGACTCCGGTTATTACGTTGAGCGTTCAGGCTCCGTTCAGTTTCGTTGGGTATCCAGACTCCGGTTATTACGTTGAGCGTTCAGGCTCCGGTCAGTTTCGTTTGGTATCCAGACTTCAGTTATTACGTTGAGCGTTCAGGCTCCGATCAGTTTTGTTGGGTATCCAGACTTCGGTTTTTACGTTGAGCGTTCAGGCTCCGGTCAGTTTTGTTGGGTATCCAGACTCCGGTTATGATGTTGAGGGTTCAGGCTCCGATCCGTTTTGTTGGGTATCCAGACTTCGGTTGTTATGTTGAGCGTTCAGGCTCCGTTCAGTTTCGTAGGGTATCCAGACTCCGGTTATTACGTTGAGCGTTCAGGCTCCGGTCAGTTTCGTTGGGTATCCAGACTCTGGTTATTACGTTTAGCATTCAGGCTCCGGTCAGTTTCGTTGGATATTCAGACTCCTTTCATTACGTTGAGCGTTCAGGCTCCGGTCAGTTTCGTTGCGTATCCATACTTCGGTTACTACGTTGATCGTTCAGGCTCCGGTCAGTTTCATTGGGTATCCAGACTCCGGTTTTTACATTGAGCGTTCAGGCTCCGGTCAGTTTTGTTGGGTATCCAGACTCCGGTTATTACGTTGAGCGTTCAGGCTCCGGTCAGTTTCATTGGTTATCCAAACTCCGGTTATTACGTTGAGCGTTCAGGCTCCGGTCAGTTTCGTTGGGTATCCAGACTTCGGTTATTACGTTGAGCATTCAAGCTCCGGTCAGTTTCGTTGGGTATCCATACTCCGGTTATTACGTTGAGCGTTCAGGCTCCGGTCAGTTTCGTTGTGTATCCAACTCCGGTTATTACGTTGAGCGTTCAGGCTCCGGTCAGTTTCGTTGGGTATCCAGACTCCGGTTATTACGTTGAGCGTTCAGGCTCCGGTCAGTTTCGTTGGGTATCCATACTCCGGTTATTACATTGAGCATTAGGCTCCGGTCAATTTCGTTTGGTATCCAGACTTCAGTTATTACGTTGTGCGTTCAGGCTCCGGTCAGTTTCGTTGGGTATCCAGACTCCGGTTTTTACGTTGAGCGTTCAGGCTCCGGTCTGTTTTGTTGGGTATCCAGACTCTGGTTTTTACGTTGAGTGTTCAGGCTCCGGTCAGTTTTGTTGGATATCCAGACTCCGGTTATTACATTAAGCGTTCAGGCTCTGGTCAGTTTCGTTGGGTATCCAGACTCCGGTTATTAGGTTGAGCGTTCAGGCTCCGGTCAGTTTCGTTGGGTATCCAGACTCCGGTTTTTACGTTGAGCGTTCAGGCTCCGGTCAATTTCGTTGGGTATCCAGACACCGGTTATTACGTTGAGCGTTCAGGCTCCGGTCAGTTTCGTTGGGTATCCAGACTCCGGTTTTTACGTTGAGCGTCCTGGCTCCAGTCAGTTTTGGTGGGTATCCAGACTCCGGTTATTACGTTGAGCGTTCAGGCTCCGTTCAGTTTCGTTGGGTATCCAGACTCCGGTTATTACGTTGAGCGTTCAGGCTCCTGTCAGTTTCGTTTGGTATCCAGACTTCAGTTATTACGTTGAGCGTTCAGGCTCCGATCAGTTTTGTTGGGTATCCAGACTTCGGTTTTTACGTTGAGCGTTCAGGCTCCGGTCAGTTTTGTTGGGTATCCAGACTCCGGTTATGATGTTGAGGATTCAGGCTCCGATCAGTTTTGTTGGGTATCCAGACTTCGGTTGTTATGTTGAGCGTTCAGGCTCCGTTCAGTTTCGTAGGGTATCCAGACTCCGGTTATTACGTTGAGCGTTCAGGCTCCGGTCAGTTTCGTTGGGTATCCAGACTCTGGTTATTACGTTTAGCATTCAGGCTCCGGTCCGTTTCGTTGGATATTCAGACTCCTTTCATTACGTTGAGCGTTCAGGCTCCGGTCAGTTTCGTTGCGTATCCATACTTCGGTTACTACGTTGATCGTTCAGGCTCCGGTCAGTTTCATTGGGTATCCAGACTCCGGTTTTTACATTGAGCGTTCAGGCTCCGGTCAGTTTTGTTGGGTATCCAGACTCTGGTTATTACGTTGAGCGTTCAGGCTCCGGTCAGTTTCATTGGTTATCCAAACTCCGGTTATTACGTTGAGCGTTCAGGCTCCGGTCAGTTTCGTTGGGTATCCAGACTTCGGTTATTACGTTGAGCATTCAAGCTCCGGTCAGTTTCGTTGGGTATCCGGACTCCGGTTATTACGTTGAGCGTTCAGGCTTCGGTCGGTTTCGTTGGGTATCCAGACTCCGGTTATTACGTTAAACGTTCAGGCTCCGGTCAGTTTCGTTGGGTGTCCAGACTCCGGTTATTACGTTGAGCGTTCAGGCTCCGGTCATTTTCGTTGCGCATCCAGACTCCAGTTATTACGTTGTGCTTTCAGGCTCCAGTCAGTTTCGTTGAGCAGACTCCGGTTATTACGTTGAGCGTTCAGGCTCCGTTCAGTTTCGTTGGGTATCCAGACTCCGGTTATTACGTTGAGCGTTCAGGCTCCGGTCAGTTTCGTTGTGTATCCAACTCCGGTTATTACGTTGAGCGTTCAGGCTCCGGTCAGTTTCGTTGGGTATCCAGACTCCCGTTTTTATGTTGAGCGTTCAGGCTCCGTTCAGTTTTGTTGGGTATCCAGACTCCGGTTATTATGTTGAGCGTTCAGGCTCCGGTCAGTTTCGTTGTGTATCCAGACTCCGGTTATTACATTGAGCGTTCAGGCTCCGGTCACTTTCGTTCGGTATCCAGACTTCAGTTATTACGTTGAGCGTTCAGGCTCCGGTCAGTTTCGTTGGGTATCCAGACTCCGGTTTTTACGTTGAGCGTTCAGGCTCTGGTCAGTTTCGTTAGGTGTCCAAACTCTGGTTTTTACGTTGAGCGTTCAGGCTCCTTTCAGTTTTGTTGGATATCCAGACTCCGGTTATTACGTTGAGCATTCAGGCTCCGGTCAGTTTCGTTGCGTATCCAGACTCCGGTTATTACGTTGAGAATTATGGCTCCGGTCAGTTTCGTTGGGTATCCAGACTCCGATTATTACATTGAGCGTTCAGGCTCCGGTCACTTTTGTTTGGTATCCAGACTTCAGTTATTACATTGAGTGTTCAGGCTCCGGTCAATTTCGTTGGGTATCCAGACTCCGGTTTTTACGTTGAGCGTTCAGGCTCCTGTCAGTTTTGTTGGGTATCCAGACTTCAGTTATTACGTTGAGCGTTCAGACTCCGGTCAGTTTTGTTGCGTATCCAGACTCCGGTTATTACGTTCAGCGTTCAGGCTCCGGTAAGTTTCGTTGGGTATCCAGACTCCGGTTATTACGTTGAGCGTTTAGGCTCCGGTCAGTTTCGTTGGGTATCCAGACTCCGGTTATTACGTTGAGCGTTCAGGCTCCGGTGAGTTTCGTTGGGTATCCAGACCCCGGTTATTACGTTGAGCGTTCAGGCTCCGGTCAGTTTCGTTGGGTATCCAGACTCCGGTTTTTACGTTGAGCGTTCAGGCTCCGGTCAATTTCGTTGGGTATCAAGACACCGGTTATTACGTTGAGCGTTCAGGCTCCGGTCAGTTTCGTTGGGTATCCAGACTCCGGTTTTTACGTTGAGCGTCCAGGCTCTGGTCAGTTTTGGTGGGTATCCAGACTCCGGTTATTACGTTGAGCGTTCAGGCTCCGTTTAGTTTCGTTGGGTATCCAGACTCCGGTTATTACGTTGAGCGTTCAGGCTCCGGTCAGTTTCGTTTGGTATCCAGACATCAGTTATTACGTTGAGCGTTCAGGCTCCGGTCAGTTTCGTTAGGTATCCAGACTCCGGTTTTTTCGTTGAGCGTTCAGGCTCCGGTCAGTTTTGTTGGGTATCCAGACTCCGGTTATTATGTTGAGGGTTCAGGCTCCGATCAGTTTTGTTGGGTATCCAGACTCTGGTTATTACGTTTAGCATTCAGGCTCCGGTCAGTTTCGTTGGATATTAAGACTCCTTTTATTACGTTGAGCGTTCAGGCTCCGGTCAGTTTCGTTGCGTATCCAAACTTCGGTTACTACGTTGATCGTTCAGGCTCCGGTCAGTTTCATTGGTATCCAGACTCCGGTTTTTAAGTTGAGCGTTCAGGCTCCGGTCAGTTTTGTTGGGTATCCAGACTCCGGTTATTACGTTGAGCATTCAGGCTCCGGTCAGTTTCATTGGTTATCCAAACTCCGGTTATTACGTTGAGCGTTCAGGCTCCGGTCAGTTTCGTTGGGTATCCAGACTTCGGTTATTACGTTGAGCATTCAAGCTCCGGTCAGTTTCGTTGGGTATCCAGACTCCGGTTATTACGTTGAGCGTTCAGCTCCGGTCAGTTTCGTTGGGTATCCAGACTCCAGTTATTACGTTGAACGTTCAGGCTCCGGTCAGTTTCGTTGGGTGTCCAGACTCCGGTTATTACGTTGAGCGTTCAGGCTCCGGTCATTTTCGTTGCGCATCCAGACTCCAGTTATTACGTTGTGCGTTCAGGCTCCAGTCAGTTTCGTTGAGCAGACTCCGGTTATTACGTTGAGCGTTCAGGCTCCGTTCAGTTTCATTGGGTATCCAGACTCCGGTTATTACGTTGAGCGTTCAGGCTCCGTTCAGTTTCGTTGTGTATCCAACTCCGGTTATTACTATGAGCGTTCAGGCTCCGGTCAGTTTCGTTGGGTATCTAGACTCCCGTTTTTATGTTAAGCGTTCAGGCTCCGTTCAGTTTTGTTGGGTATCCAGACTCCGGTTAATACGTTGAGCGTTCAGGCTCCGGTCAGTTTCGTTGTGTATCCAGACTCCGGTTATTACATTGAGCGTTCAGGCTCTGGTCACTTTCGTTCGGTATCCAGACTTCAGTTATTACGTTGAGCGTTCAGGCTCCGGTCAGTTTCGTTGGGTATCCAGACTCCGGTTTTTACATTGAGCGTTCAGGCTCCGGTCAGTTTCGTTGGGTGTCCAGACTCCGGTTTTTACGTTGAGCGTTCAGGCTCCTTTCAGTTTTGTTGGGTATCCAGACTCCGGTTATTACATTAAGCGTTCAGGCTCTGGTCAGTTTCGTTGGGTATCCAGACTCCGGTTATTACGTTGAGCGTTCAGGCTCCGGGCAGTTTCGTTGGGTATCCAGACTCCGGTTTTTACGTTGAGCTTTCAGGCTCCGGTCAATTTCGTTGGGTATCCAGACACCGGTTATTACGTTGAGCGTTCAGGCTCCGGTCAGTTTCGTTGGGTATCCAGACTCCGGTTATTACGTTGAGCGTTCAGCTCCGGTCAGTTTCGTTGGGTATCCAGACTCCAGTTATTACGTTGAACGTTCAGGCTCCGGTCAGTTTTGTTGGGTGTCCAGACTCCGGTTATTACGTTGAGCGTTCAGGCTCCGGTCATTTTCGTTGCGCATCCAGATTCCAGTTATTACGTTGTGCGTTCAGGCTCCAGTCAGTTTCGTTGAGCAGACTCCGGTTATTACGTTGAGCGTTCAGGCTCCGTTCAGTTTCGTTGGGTATCCAGACTCCGGTTATTACGTTGAGCGTTCAGGCTCCGTTCAGTTTCGTTGGGTATCCAACTCCGGTTATTACGTTGAGCGTTCAAGCTCCGGTCAGTTTCGTTGGGTATCCAGACTCTCGTTTTTATGTTAAGCGTTCAGGCTTCGTTCAGTTTTGTTGGGTATCCAGACTCCGGTTATTACGTTGAGCGTTCAGGCTCCGGTCAGTTTCGTTGTGTATCCAGACTCCGGTTATTACATTGAGCGTTCAGGCTCTGGTCACTTTCGTTCGGTATCCAGACTTCAGTTATTACGTTGAGCGTTCAGGCTCCGGTCAGTTTCGTTGGGTATCCAGACTCCGGTTTTTACGTTGAGCGTTCAGGCTCCGATCAGTTTCGTTGGGTGTCCAGACTCCGGTTTTTATGTTGAGCGTTCAGGCTCCTTTCAGTTTTGTTGGGTATCCAGACTCCGGTTATTACATTAAGCGTTCAGGCTTTGGTCAGTTTCGTTGGGTATCCAGACTCCGGTTATTACGTTGAGCGTTCAGGCTCCGGTCAGTTTCGTTGGGTATCCAGACTCCGGTTTTTACGTTAAGCGTTCAGGCTCCGGTCAATTTCGTTGGGTATCCAGACACCGGTTATTACGTTGAGCGTTCAGGCTCCGGTCAGTTTCGTTGGGTATCCAGACTCCGGTTTTTACGTTGAGCGTCCAGGCTCCGGTCAGTTTTGGTGGGTATCCAGACTCCGGTTATTACGTTGAGCGTTCAGGCTCCGTTCAGTTTCGTTGGGTATCCAGACTCCAGTTATTACGTTGAGTGTTCAGGCTCCGGTCAGTTTCGTTTGGTATCCAGACTTCAGTTATTACGTTGAGCGTTCAGGCTCCGATCAGTTTTGTTGGGTATCCAGACTTCGGTTTTTACGTTGAGCGTTCAGGCTCCGGTCAGTTTTGTTGGGTATCCAGACTCCGGTTATTATGTTGAGGGTTCAGGCTCCGATCAGTTTTGTTGGGTATCCAGACTTCGGTTGTTATGTTGAGCGTTCAGGCTCCGTTCAGTTTCGTAGGGTATCCAGACTCCGGTTATTACGTTGAGCGTTCAGGCTCCGGTCAGTTTCGTTGGGTATCCAGACTCTGGTTATTACGTTTAGCATTCAGGCTCCGGTCAGTTTCGTTGGATATTCAGACTCCTTTCATTACGTTGAGCGTTCAGGCTCCGGTCAGTTTCGTTGCGTATCCATACTTCGGTTACTACGTTGATCGTTCAGGCTCCGGTTAGTTTCATTGGGTATCCAGACTCCAGTTTTTACATTGAGCGTTCAGGCTCCGGTCAGTTTTGTTGGGTATCCAGACTCCGGTTATTACGTTGAGCGTTCAGGCTCCGGTCAGTTTCATTGGTTATCCAAACTCCGGTTATTACGTTGAGCGTTCAGGCTCCGGTCAGTTTCGTTGGGTATCCAGACTTCGGTTATTACGTTGAGCATTCAAGCTCCGGTCAGTTTCGTTGGGTATCCAGACTCCGGTTATTACGTTGAGCGTTCAGGCTCCGGGCAGTTTCGTTGGGTATCCAGACTCCGGTTATTACGTTGAACGTTCAGGCTCCGGTCAGTTTCGTTGGGTGTCCAGACTCCGGTTATTACGTTGAGCGTTCAGGCTCCGGTCATTTTCGTTGCGTATCCAGACTCCAGTTATTACGTTGTGCATTCAGGCTCCAGTCAGTTTCATTGAGCAGACTCCGGTTATTACGTTGAGCGTTCAGGCTCCGTTCAGTTTCGTTGGCTATCCAGACTCCGGTTATTACATTGAGCGTTCAGGCTCCGGTCAGTTTCATTGTGTATCCAACTCCGGTTATTACGTTGAGCGTTCAGGCTCCGGTCAGTTTCGTTGGGTATCCAGACTCCCGTTTTTATGTTGAGCGTTCAGGCTCCGTTCAGTTTTGTTGGGTATCCAGACTCCGGTTATTACGTTGAGCGTTCAGGCTCCGGTCAGTTTCGTTGTGTATCCAGACTCCGGTTATTACATTGAGCGTTCAAGCTCCGGTCACTTTCGTTCGGTATCCAGACTTCAGTTATTACGTTGAGCGTTCAGGCTCCGGTCAGTTTCGTTGGGTATCCAGACTCCGGTTTTTACGTTGAGCGTTCAGGCTCCGGTCAGTTTCGTTGGGTGTCCAGACTCCGGTTTTTACGTTGAGCGTTCAGGCTCCTTTCAGTTTTGTTGGATATCCAGACTCCGGTTATTACGTTGAGCATTCAGGCTCCGGTCAGTTTCGTTGCGTATCCAGACTCCGGTTATTACGTTGAGAATTATGGCTCCGGTCAGTTTCGTTGGGTATCCAGACTCCGATTATTACATTGAGCGTTCAGGCTCCGGTCACTTTTGTTTGGTATCCAGACTTCAGTTATTACGTTGAGCGTTCAGGCTCCGGTCAGTTTCGTTGGGTATCCAGACTCCGGTTTTTACGTTGAGCGTCCAGGCTCTGGTCAGTTTTGGTGGGTATCCAGACTCCGGTTATTACGTTGAGCGTTCAGGCTCCGTTCAGTTTCGTTGGGTATCCAGACTCCGGTTATTACGTTCAGCGTTCAGGCTCCGGTCAGTTTCGTTGGGTATCCAGACTTCAGTTATTACGTTGAGCGTTCAGGCTCCGATCAGTTTCGTTGGGTATCCAGACTCCGGTTATTACGTTGAGCGTTCAGGCTCCGGTCAGTTTCGTTGGGTATCCAGACTCCGGTTATTACGTTGAGCGTTCAGGCTCCGGTCAGTTTCGTTGGGTATTCAGACTCCGGTTTTTACGTTGAGCGTTCAGGCTCCGGTCAATTTCGTTGGGTATCCAGACACCGGTTATTACGTTGAGCGTTCAGGCTCCGGTCAGTTTCGTTGGGTATCCAGACTCTGGTTATGACGTTTAGCATTCAGGCTCCGGTCAGTTTCGTTGGATATTCAGACTCCTTTTATTACGTTGAGCGTTCAGGCTCCGGTCAGTTTCGTTGCGTATCCAAACTTCGGTTACTACGTTGATCGTTCAGGCTCTGGTCAGTTTCATTGGGTATCCAGACTCCGGTTTTTACGTTGAGCGTTCAGGCTCCGGTCAGTTTTGTTGGGTATCCAGACTCCGGTTATTACGTTGAGCGTTCAGGCTCCGGTCAGTTTCATTGGTTATCCAAACTCCGGTTATTACGTTGAGCGTTCAGGCTCCGGTCAGTTTCGTTGGGTATCCAGACTTCGGTTATTACGTTGAGCATTCAAGCTCCGGTCAGTTTCGTTGGGTATCCAGATTCCGGTTATTACGTTGAGCGTTCAGCTCCGGTCAGTTTCGTTGGGTATCCAGACTCCAGTTATTACGTTGAACGTTCAGGCTCCGGTCAGTTTCGTTGGGTGTCCAGACTCCGGTTATTACGTTGAGCGTTCAGGCTCCGGTCATTTTCGTTGCGCATCCAGACTCCAGTTATTACGTTGTGCGTTCAGGCTCCAGTCAGTTTCGTTGAGCAGACTCTGGTTATTACGTTGAGTGTTCAGGCTCCGTTCAGTTTCGTTGGGTATCCAGACTCTGGTTATTACGTTGAGCGTTCAGGCTCCGTTCAGTTTCGTTGTGTATCCAACTCCGGTTATTACGTTGAGCGTTCAGGCTCCGGTCAGTTTCGTTGGGTATCCAGACTCCCGTTTTTATGTTAAGCGTTCAGGCTCCGTTCAGTTTTGTTGGGTATCCAGACTCCGGTTATTACGTTGAGCGTTCAGGCTCCGGTCAGTTTCGTTGTGTATCCAGACTCCGGTTATTACATTGAGCGTTCAGGCTCCGGTCACTTTCGTTCGCTATCCAGACTTCAGTTATTACGTTGAGCGTTCAGGCTCCGGTCAGTTTCGTTGGGTATCCAGACTCCGGTTTTTACGTTGAGCATTCAGGCTCCGGTCAGTTTCGTTGGGTGTCCAGACTCCGGTTTTTACGTTGAGCGTTCAGGCTCCTTTCAGTTTTGTTGGGTATCCAGACTCCGGTTATTACATTAAGCGTTCAGGCTCTAGTCAGTTTCGTTGGGTATCCAGACTCCGGTTATTACGTTGAGCGTTCAGGCTCCGGTCAGTTTCGTTGGGTATCCAGACTCAGGTTTTTACGTTGAGCGTTCAGGCTCCGGTCAATTTCGTTGGGTATCCAGACACCGGTTATTACGTTGAGCGTTCAGGCTCCGGTCAGTTTCGTTGGGTATCCAGACTCCGGTTTTTACGTTGAGCGTCCAGGCTCCGGTCAGTTTTGGTAGGTATCCAGACTTCGGTTATTACGTTGAGCGTTCAGGCTCCGTTCAGTTTCGTTGGGTATCCAGACTCCGGTTATTACGTTGAGCGTTCAGGCTCCGGTCAGTTTCGTTTGGTATCCAGACTTCAGTTATTACGTTGAGCGTTCAGGCTCCAATCAGTTTTGTTGGGTATCTAGACTTCGGTTTTTACGTTGAGCGTTCAGGCTCCGGTCAGTTTTGTTGGGTATCCAGACTCCGGTTATTATGTTGAGGGTTCAGGCTCCGATCAGTTTTGTTGGGTATCCAGACTTCGGTTGTTATGTTGAGCGTTCAGGCTCCGTTCAGTTTCGTAGGGTATCCAGACTCCGGTTATTACGTTGAGCGTTCAGGCTCCGGTCAGTTTCGTTGGGTATCCAGACTCTGGTTATTACGTTTAGCATTCAGGCTCCGGTCAGTTTCGTTGGATATTCAGACTCCTTTCATTATGTTGAGCGTTCAGGCTCCGGTCAGTTTCGTTGCGTATCCATACTTCGGTTACTACGTTGATCGTTCAGGCTCCGGTCAGTTTCATTGGTATCCAGACTCCAGTTTTTACATTGAGCGTTCAGGCTCCGGTCAGTTTTGTTGGGTATCCAGACTCCGGTTATTACGTTGAGCGGTCAGGCTCCGGTCAGTTTCATTGGTTATCCAAACTCCGGTTATTACGTTGAGCGTTCAGGCTCCGGTCAGTTTCGTTGGGTATCCAGACTTCGGTTATTACGTTGAGCATTCAAGCTCCCGTCAGTTTCGTTGGGTATCCAGACTCCGGTTATTACGTTGAGCGTTCAGGCTCCGGTCAGTTTCGTTGGGTATCCAGACTCCGGTTATTACGTTGAACGTTCAGGCTTCGGTCAGTTTCGTTGGGTGTCCAGACTCCGGTTATTACGTTGAGCGTTCAGGCTCCGGTCATTTTCGTTGCGCATCCAGACTCCAGTTATTACGTTGTGCATTCAGGCTCCAGTCAGTTTCATTGAGCAGACTCCGGTTATTACATTGAGCGTTCAGGCTCCGTTCAGTTTCGTTGGGTATCCAGACTCCGGTTATTACGTTGAGCGTCCAGGATCCGGTCAGTTTCGTTGTGTATCCAACTCCGGTTATTACGTTGAGCGTTCAGGCTCCGGTCAGTTTCGTTGGGTATCCAGACTCCCGTTTTTATGTTGAGCGTTCAGGCTCCGTTCAGTTTTGTTGGGTATCCAGACTCCAGTTATTACGTTGAGCGTTCAGGCTCCGGTCAGTTTCGTTGTGTATCCAGACTCCGGTTATTACATTGAGCGTTCAGGCTCCGGTCACTTTCGTTCGGTATCCAGACTTCAGTTATTACGTTGAGCGTTCAGGCTCCGGTCAGTTTCGTTGGGTATCCAGACTCCAGTTTTTACGTTGAGCGTTCAGGCTCCGGTCAGTTTCGTTGGGTGTCCAGACTCCGGTTTTTACGTTGAGCGTTCAGGCTCCTTTCAGTTTTGTTGGATATCCAGACTCCGGTTATTACGTTGAGCATTCAGGCTCCGGTCAGTTTCGTTGCGTATCCAGACTCCGGTTATTACGTTGAGAATTATGGCTCCGGTCAGTTTCGTTGGGTATCCAGACTCCGATTATTACATTGAGCGTTCAGGCTCCGGTCACTTTTGTTTGGTATCCAGACTTCAGTTATTACGTTGAGCGTTCAGGCTCCGGTCAATTTCGTTGGGTATCCAGACTCCGGTTTTTACGTTGAGCGTTCAGGCTCCTGTCAGTTTTGTTGGGTATCCAGACTTCAGTTATTACGTTGAGCGTTCAGACTCCGGTTAGTTTTGTTGCGTATCCAGACTCCGGTTATTACGTTCAGCGTTCAGGCTCCGGTAAGTTTCGTTGGGTATCCAGACTCCGGTTATTACGTTGAGCGTTCAGGCTCCGGTCAGTTTCGTTGGGTATCCAGACTCCGGTTATTACATTGAGCGTTCAGGCTCCGGTCAGTTTCGTTGGGTATCCAGACTCCGGTTATTACGTTGAGCGTTTAGGCTCCGGTCAGTTTCGTTGGGTATCCAGACTCCGGTTTTTACGTTGAGCGTTCAGGCTCCGGTCAATTTCGTTGCGTATCCAGACACCGGTTATTACATTGATCGTTCAGGCTCCGGTCAGTTTCGTTGGATATTCAGACTCCTTTCATTACGTTGAGCGTTCAGGCTCCGGTCAGTTTTGTTGCGTATCCATACTTCGGTTACTACGTTGATCGTTCAGGCTCCGGTCAGTTTCATTGGGTATCCAGACTCCGGTTTTTACATTGAGCGTTCAGGCTCCGGTCAGTTTTGTTGGGTATCCAGACTCCGGTTATTACGTTGAGCGTTCAGGCTACGGTCAGTTTCATTGGTTATCCAAACTCCGGTTATTACGTTGAGCGTTCAGGCTCCGGTCAGTTTCGTTGGGTATCCAGACTTCGGTTATTACGTTGAGCATTCAAGCTCCGGTCAGTTTCGTTGGGTATCCAGACTCCGGTTATTACGTTGAGCGTTCAGGCTCCGGCCAGTTTCGTTGGGTATCCAGACTCCGGTTATTACGTTGAACGTTCAGGCTCCGGTCAATTTCGTTGGGTGTCCAGACTCCGGTTATTACGTTGAGCGTTCAGGCTTCGGTCATTTTCGTTGCGCATCCAGACTCCAGTTATTACGTTGTGCATTCAGGCTCCAGTCAGTTTCGTTGAGCAGACTCCGGTTATTACGTTGAGCGTTCAGGCTCCGTTCAGTTTCGTTGGGTATCCAGACTCCGGTTATTACGTTGAGCGTTCAGGCTCCGGTCAGTTTCGTTGTGTATCCAACTCCGGTTATTACGTTGAGCGTTCAGGTTCCGGTCAGTTTCGTTGGGTATCCAGACTCCCGTTTTTATGTTGAGCGTTCAGGCTCCGTTCAGTTTTGTTGGGTATCCAGACTCCGGTTATTATGTTGAGCGTTCAGGCTCCGGTCAGTTTCGTTGCGTATCCATACTTCGGTTACTACGTTGATCGTTCAGGCTCCGGTCAGTTTCATTGGTATCCAGACTCCAGTTTTTACATTGAGCGTTCAGGCTCCGGTCAGTTTTGTTGGGTATCCAGACTCCGGTTATTACGTTGAGCGGTCAGGCTCCGGTCAGTTTCATTGGTTATCCAAACTCCGGTTATTACGTTGAGCGTTCAGGCTCCGGTCAGTTTCGTTGGATATCCAGACTTCGGTTATTACGTTGAGCATTCAAGCTCCGGTCAGTTTCGTTGGGTATCCAGACTCCGGTTATTACGTTGAGCGTTCAGGCTCCGGTCAGTTTCGTTGGGTATCCAGACTCCGGTTATTACGTTGAACGTTCAGGCTCCGGTCAGTTTCGTTGGGTGTCCAGACTCCGGTTATTACGTTGAGCGTTCAGGCTCCGGTCATTTTCGTTGCGCATCCAGACTCTAGTTATTACGTTGTGCATTCAGGCTCCAGTCAGTTTCATTGAGCAGACTCCGGTTATTACGTTGAGCGTTCAGGCTCCGTTCAGTTTCGTTGGGTATCCAGACTCCGGTTATTACGTTGAGCGTCCAGGATCCGGTCAGTTTCGTTGTGTATCCAACTCCGGTTATTACGTTGAGCGTTCAGGCTCCGGTCAGTTTCGTTGGGTATCCAGACTCCCGTTTTTATGTTGAGCGTTCAGGCTCCGTTCAGTTTTGTTGGGTATCCAGACTCCGGTTATTACGTTGAGCGTTCAGGCTCCGGTCAGTTTCGTTGTGTATCCAGACTCCGGTTATTACATTGAGCGTTCAGGCTCCGGTCACTTTCGTTCGGTATCCAGACTTCAGTTATTACGTTGAGCGTTCAGGCTCCGGTCAGTTTCGTTGGGTATCTAGACTCCAGTTTTTACGTTGAGCGTTCAGGCTCCGGTCAGTTTCGTTGGGTGTCCAGACTCCGGTTTTTACGTTGAGCGTTCAGGCTCCTTTCAGTTTTGTTGGATATCCAGACTCCGGTTATTACGTTGAGCATTCAGGCTCCGGTCAGTTTCGTTGCGTATCCAGACTCCGGTTATTACGTTGAGAATTATGGCTCCGGTCAGTTTCATTGGGGATCCAGACTCCGATTATTACATTGAGCGTTCAGGCTCCGGTCACTTTTGTTTGGTATCCAGACTTCAGTTATTACGTTGAGCGTTCAGGCTCCGGTCAATTTCGTTGGGTATCCAGACTCCGGTTTTTACGTTGAGCGTTCAGGCTCCTGTCAGTTTTGTTGGGTATCCAGACTTCAGTTATTACGTTGAGCGTTCAGACTCCGGTTAGTTTTGTTGCGTATCCAAACTCCGGTTATTACGTTCAGCGTTCAGGCTCCGGTAAGTTTCGTTGGGTATCCAGACTCCGGTTATTACGTTGAGCGTTCAGGCTCCGGTCAGTTTCGTTGGGTATCCAGACTCCGGTTATTACGTTGAGCGTTCAGGCTCCGGTCAGTTTCGTTGGGTATCCAGACTCTGGTTATTACCTTGAGCGTTTAGGCTCCGGTCAGTTTCGTTGGGTATCCAGACTCCGGTTTTTACGTTGAGCGTTCAGGCTCCGGTCAATTTCGTTGCGTATCCAGACACCGGTTATTACATTGATCGTTCAGGCTCCGGTCAGTTTCGTTGGATATTCAGACTCCTTTCATTACGTTGAGCGTTCAGGCTCCGGTCAGTTTTGTTGCGTATCCATACTTCGGTTACTACGTTGATCGTTCAGGCTCCGGTCAGTTTCATTGGGTATCCAGACTCCGGTTTTTACATTGAGCGTTCAGGCTCCGGTCAGTTTTGTTGGTTATCCAGACTCCGGTTATTACGTTGAGCGTTCAGGCTCCGGTCAGTTTCATTGGTTATCCAAACTCCGGTTATTACGTTGAGCGTTCAGGCTCCGGTCAGTTTCGTTGGGTATCCAGACTTCGGTTATTACGTTGAGCATTCAAGCTCCGGTCAGTTTCGTTGGGTATCCAGACTCCGGTTATTACGTTGAGCGTTCAGGCTCCGGCCAGTTTCGTTGGGTATCCAGACTCCGGTTATTACGTTGAACGTTCAGGCTCCGGTCAATTTCGTTGGGTGTCCAGACTCCGGTTATTACGTTGAGCGTTCAGGCTCCGGTCATTTTCGTTGCGCATCCAGACTCCAGTTATTACGTTGTGCATTCAGGCTCCAGTCAGTTTCGTTGAGCAGACTCTGGTTATTACGTTGAGTGTTCAGGCTCCGTTCAGTTTCGTTGGGTATCCAGACTCCGGTTATTACGTTGAGCGTTCAGGCTCCGGTCAGTTTCGTTGTGTATCCAACTCCGGTTATTACGTTGAGCGTTCAGGTTCCGGTCAGTTTCGTTGGGTATCCAGACTCCCGTTTTTATGTTGAGCGTTCAGGCTCCGTTCAGTTTTGTTGGGTATCCAGACTCCGGTTATTACGTTGAGCGTTCAGGCTCCGGTCAGTTTCGTTGTGTATCCAGACTCCGGTTATTACATTGAGCGTTCAGGCTCCGGTCACTTTCGTTCGGTATCCAGACTTCAGTTATTACGTTGAGCGTTCAGGCTCCGGTCAGTTTTGTTGGGTATCCAGACTCCGGTTTTTACGTTGAGCGTTCAGGCTCCGGTCAGTTTCGTTGGGTGTCCAGACTCCGGTTTTTACGTTGAACGTTCAGGCTCCTTTCAGTTTTGTTGGATATCCAGACTCCGGTTATTACGTTGAGCATTCAGGCTCCGGTCAGTTTCGTTGCGTATCCAGACTCCGGTTATTACGTTGAGAATTATGGCTCCGGTCAGTTTCGTTGGGTATCCAGACTCCGATTATTACATTGAGCGTTCAGGCTCCGATCACTTTTGTTTGGTATCCAGACTTCAGTTATTACGTTGAGCGTTCAGGCTCCGGTCAATTTCGTTGGGTATCCAGACTCCGGTTTTTACGTTGAGCGTTCAGGCTCCTGTCAGTTTTGTTGGGTATCCAGACTTCAGTTATTACGTTGAGCGTTCAGACTCCGGTTAGTTTTGTTGCGTATCCAGACTCCGGTTATTACGTTCAGCGTTCAGGCTCCGGTAAGTTTCGTTGGGTATCCAGACTCCGGTTATTACATTGAGCGTTCAGGCTCCGGTCAGTTTCGTTGGGTATCCAGACTCCGGTTATTACGTTGAGCGTTCAGACTCCGGTCAGTTTCGTTGGGTATCCAGACTCCGGTTATTACCTTGAGCGTTTAGGCTCCGGTCAGTTTCGTTGGGTATCCAGACTCCGGTTTTTACGTTGAGCGTTCAGGCTCCGGTCAATTTCGTTGCGTATCCAGACACCGGTTATTACATTGATCGTTCAGGCTCCGGTCAGTTTCGTTGGATATTCAGACTCCTTTCATTACGTTGAGCGTTCAGGCTCCGGTCAGTTTTGTTGCGTATCCATACTTCGGTTACTACGTTGATCGTTCAGGCTCCGGTCAGTTTCATTGGGTATCCAGACTCCGGTTTTTACATTGAGCGTTCAGGCTCCGGTCAGTTTTGTTGGTTATCCAGACTCCGGTTATTACGTTGAGCGTTCAGGCTCCGGTCAGTTTCATTGGTTATCCAAACTCCGGTTATTACGTTGAGCGTTCAGGCTCCGGTCAGTTTCGTTGGGTATCCAGACTTCGGTTATTACGTTGAGCATTCAAGCTCCGGTCAGTTTCGTTGGGTATCCAGACTCCGGTTATTACGTTGAGCGTTCAGGCTCCGGCCAGTTTCGTTGGGTATCCAGACTCCGGTTATTACGTTGAACGTTCAGGCTCCGGTCAATTTCGTTGGGTGTCCAGACTCCGGTTATTACGTTGAGCGTTCAGGCTCCGGTCATTTTCGTTGCGCATCCAGACTCCAGTTATTACGTTGTGCATTCAGGCTCCAGTCAGTTTCGTTGAGCAGACTCTGGTTATTACGTTGAGTGTTCAGGCTCCGTTCAGTTTCGTTGGGTATCCAGACTCCGGTTATTACGTTGAGCGTTCAGGCTCCGGTCAGTTTCGTTGTGTATCCAACTCCGGTTATTACGTTGAGCGTTCAGGTTCCGGTTAGTTTCGTTGGGTATCCAGACTCCCGTTTTTATGTTGAGCGTTCAGGCTCCGTTCAGTTTTGTTGGGTATCCAGACTCCGGTTATTACGTTGAGCGTTCAGGCTCCGGTCAGTTTCGTTGTGTATCCAGACTCCGGTTATTACATTGAGCGTTCAGGCTCCGATCACTTTCGTTCGGTATCCAGACTTCAGTTATTACGTTGAGCGTTCAGGCTCCGGTCAGTTTTGTTGGGTATCCAGACTCCGGTTTTTACGTTGAGCGTTCAGGCTCCGGTCAGTTTCGTTGGGTGTCCAGACTCCGGTTTTTACGTTGAACGTTCAGGCTCCTTTCAGTTTTGTTGGATATCCAGACTCCGGTTATTACGTTGAGCATTCAGGCTCCGGTCAGTTTCGTTGCGTATCCAGACTCCGGTTATTACGTTGAGAATTATGGCTCCGGTCTGTTTCGTTGGGTATCCAGACTCCGATTATTACATTGAGCGTTCAGGCTCCGATCACTTTTGTTTGGTATCCAGACTTCAGTTATTACGTTGAGCGTTCAGGCTCCGGTCAATTTCGTTGGGTATCCAGACTCCGGTTTTTACGTTGAGCGTTCAGGCTCCTGTCAGTTTTGTTGGGTATCCAGACTTCAGTTATTACGTTGAGCGTTCAGACTCCGGTCAGTTTTGTTGCGTATCCAGACTCCGGTTATTACGTTCAGCGTTCAGGCTCCGGTAAGTTTCGTTGGGTATCCAGACTCCGGTTATTACGTTGAGCGTTCAGGCTCCGGTCAGTTTCGTTGGGTATCTAGACTCCGGTTATTACGTTGAGCGTTCAGACTCCGGTCAGTTTCGTTGGGTATCCAGACTCCGGTTATTACGTTGAGCGTTCAGGCTCCGGTCAGTTTCGTTGGGTATCCAGACTCCGGTTTTTACGTTGAGCGTTCAGGCTCCGGTCAATTTCGTTGGGTATCCAGACACCGGTTATTACATTGAGCGTTCAGGCTCCGGTCAGTTTCGTTGGGTATCCAGACTCCGGTTTTAACGTTGAGCGTCCAGGCTCTGGTCAGTTTTGGTGGGTATCCAGACTCCGGTTATTACGTTGAGTGTTCAGGCTCCGTTCAGTTTCGTTGGGTATCCAGACTCCGGTTATTACGTTGAGCGTTCAGGCTCCGGTCAGTTTCGTTTGGTATCCAGACTTCAGTTATTACATTGAGCGTTCAGGCTCCGGTCAGTTTCGTTGGGTATCCAGACTCCGGTTTTTACGTTGAGCGTTCAGGCTCCGGTCAGTTTTGTTGGGTATCCAGACTCCGGTTATTATGTTGAGGGTTCAGGCTCCGATCAGTTTTGTTGGGTATCCAGACTTCGGTTGTTATGTTGAGCGTTCAGGCTCCGTTCAGTTTCGTAGGGTATCCAGACTCCGGTTATTACGTTGAGCGTTCAGGCTCCGGTCAGTTTCTTTGGGTATCCAGACTCCGATTATTACGTTGAGCGTTCAGGCTCCGGTCATTTTCGTTGCGCATCCAGACTCCAGTTATTACGTTGTGCATTCAGGCTCCAGTCAGTTTCATTGAGCAGACTCCGGTTATTACGTTGAGCGTTCAGGCTCCGTTCAGTTTCGTTAGATATCCAGACTCCGGTTATTACGTTGAGCGTCCAGGCTCCGGTCAGTTTCGTTGTGTATCCAACTCCGGTTATTACGTTGAGCGTTCAGGCTCCGGTCAGTTTCGTTGGGTATCCAGACTCCCGTTTTTATGTTGAGCGTTCAGGCTCCGTTCAGTTTTGTTGGGTATCCAGACTCCGGTTATTACGTTGAGCGTTCAGGCTCCAGTCAGTTTCGTTGTGTATCCAGACTCCGGTTATTACATTGAGCGTTCAGGCTCCGGTCACTTTCGTTCGGTATCCAGACTTCAGTTATTACGTTGAGCGTTCAGGCTCCGGTCAGTTTCGTTGGGTATCCAGACTCCAGTTTTTACGTTGAGCGTTCAGGCTCCGGTCAGTTTCGTTGGGTGTCCAGACTCCGGTTTTTACGTTGAGCGTTCAGGCTCCTTTCAGTTTTGTTGGATATCCAGACTCCGGTTATTACGTTGAGCATTCAGGCTCCGGTCAGTTTCGTTGCGTATCCAGACTCCGGTTATTACGTTGAGAATTATGGCTCCGGTCAGTTTCGTTGGGTATCCAGACTCCGATTATTACATTGAGCGTTCAGGCTCCGGTCACTTTTGTTTGGTATCCAGACTTCAGTTATTACGTTGAGCGTTAGGGCTCCGGTCAATTTCGTTGGGTATCCAGACTCCGGTTTTTACGTTGAGCGTTCAGGCTCCTGTCAGTTTTGTTGGGTATCCAGACTTCAGTTATTACGTTGAGCGTTCAGACTCCGGTCAGTTTTGTTGCGTATCCAGACTCCGGTTATTACGTTCAGCGTTCAGGCTCCGGTAAGTTTCGTTGGGTATCCAGACTCCGGTTATTACGTTGAGCGTTCAGGCTCCGGTCAGTTTCGTTGGGTATCTAGACTCCGGTTATTACGTTGAGCGTTCAGACTCCGGTCAGTTTCGTTGGGTATCCAGACTCCGGTTATTACGTTGAGCGTTCAGGCTCCGGTCAGTTTCGTTGGGTATCCAGACTCCGGTTTTTACGTTGAGCGTTCAGGCTCCGGTCAATTTCGTTGGGTATCCAGACACCGGTTATTACATTGAGCGTTCAGGCTCCGGTCAGTTTCGTTGGGTATCCAGACTCCGGTTTTAACGTTGAGCGTCCAGGCTCTGGTCAGTTTTGGTGGGTATCCAGACTCCGGTTATTACGTTGAGTGTTCAGGCTCCGTTCAGTTTCGTTGGGTATCCAGACTCCGGTTATTACGTTGAGCGTTCAGGCTCCGGTCAGTTTCGTTTGGTATCCAGACTTCAGTTATTACATTGAGCGTTCAGGCTCCGGTCAGTTTCGTTGGGTATCCAGACTCCGGTTTTTACGTTGAGCGTTCAGGCTCCGGTCAGTTTTGTTGGGTATCCAGACTCCGGTTATTATGTTGAGGGTTCAGGCTCCGATCAGTTTTGTTGGGTATCCAGACTTCGGTTGTTATGTTGAGCGTTCAGGCTCCGTTCAGTTTCGTAGGGTATCCAGACTCCGGTTATTACGTTGAGCGTTCAGGCTCCGGTCAGTTTCTTTGGGTATCCAGACTCCGATTATTACGTTGAGCGTTCAGGCTCCGGTCATTTTCGTTGCGCATCCAGACTCCAGTTATTACGTTGTGCATTCAGGCTCCAGTCAGTTTCATTGAGCAGACTCCGGTTATTACGTTGAGCGTTCAGGCTCCGTTCAGTTTCGTTAGATATCCAGACTCCGGTTATTACGTTGAGCGTCCAGGCTCCGGTCAGTTTCGTTGTGTATCCAACTCCGGTTATTACGTTGAGCGTTCAGGCTCCGGTCAGTTTCGTTGGGTATCCAGACTCCCGTTTTTATGTTGAGCGTTCAGGCTCCGTTCAGTTTTGTTGGGTATCCAGACTCCGGTTATTACGTTGAGCGTTCAGGCTCCAGTCAGTTTCGTTGTGTATCCAGACTCCGGTTATTACATTGAGCGTTCAGGCTCCGGTCACTTTCGTTCGGTATCCAGACTTCAGTTATTACGTTGAGCGTTCAGGCTCCGGTCAGTTTCGTTGGGTATCCAGACTCCAGTTTTTACGTTGAGCGTTCAGGCTCCGGTCAGTTTCGTTGGGTGTCCAGACTCCGGTTTTTACGTTGAGCGTTCAGGCTCCTTTCAGTTTTGTTGGATATCCAGACTCCGGTTATTACGTTGAGCATTCAGGCTCCGGTCAGTTTCGTTGCGTATCCAGACTCCGGTTATTACGTTGAGAATTATGGCTCCGGTCAGTTTCGTTGGGTATCCAGACTCCGATTATTACATTGAGCGTTCAGGCTCCGGTCACTTTTGTTTGGTATCCAGACTTCAGTTATTACGTTGAGCGTTAGGGCTCCGGTCAATTTCGTTGGGTATCCAGACTCCGGTTTTTACGTTGAGCGTTCAGGCTCCTGTCAGTTTTGTTGGGTATCCAGACTTCAGTTATTACGTTGAGCGTTCAGACTCCGGTTAGTTTTGTTGCGTATCCAGACTCCGGTTATTACGTTCATCGTTCAGGCTCCGGTAAGTTTCGTTGGGTATCCAGACTCCGGTTATTACGTTGAGCGTTCAGGCTCCGGTCAGTTTCGTTGGGTATCCAGACTCCGGTTATTACGTTGAGCGTTCAAGCTCCGGTCAGTTTCGTTGGGTATCCAGACTCCGGTTATTACGTTGAGCGTTTAGGCTCCGGTCAGTTTCGTTGGGTATCCAGACTCCGGTTTTTACGTTGAGCGTTCAGGCTCCGGTCAATTTCGTTGCGTATCCAGACACCGGTTATTACATTGATCGTTCAGGCTCCGGTCAGTTTCGTTGGATATTCAGACTCCTTTCATTACGTTGAGCGTTCAGGCTCCGGTCAGTTTCGTTGCGTATCCATACTTCGGTTACTACGTTGATCGTTCAGGCTCCGATCAGTTTCATTGGGTATCCAGACTCCGGTTTTTACATTGAGCGTTCAGACTCCGGTCAGTTTTGTTGGGTATCCAGACTCCGGTTATTACGTTGAGCGTTCAGGCTCCGGTCAGTTTCATTGGTTATCCAAACTCCGGTTATTACGTTGAGCGTTCAGGCTCCGGTCAGTTTCGTTGGGTATCCAGACTTCGGTTATTACGTTGAGCATTCAAGCTCCGGTCAGTTTCGTTGGGTATCCAGACTCCGGTTATTACGTTGAGCGTTCAGGCTCCAGTCAGTTTCGTTGGGTATCCAGACTCCGGTTATTACGTTGAACGTTCAGGCTCCGGTCAATTTCGTTGGGTGTCCAGACTCCGGTTATTACGTTGAGCGTTCAGGCTCCGGTCATTTTCGTTGCGCATCCAGACTCCAGTTATTACGTTGTGCATTCAGGCTCCAGTCAGTTTCGTTGAGCAGACTCCGGTTATTACGTTGAGCGTTCAGGCTCCGTTCAGTTTCGTTGGGTATCCAGACTCCGGTTATTACGTTGAGCGTTCAGGCTCCGGTCAGTTTCGTTGTGTATCCAACTCCGGTTATTATGTTGAGCGTTCAGGTTCCGGTCAGTTTCGTTGGGTATCCAGACTCCCGTTTTTATGTTGAGCGTTCAGGCTCCGTTCAGTTTTGTTGGGTATCCAGACTCCGGTTATTACGTTGAGCGTTCAGGCTCCGGTCAGTTTCGTTGTGTATCCAGACTCCGGTTATTACATTGAGCGTTCAGGATCCGGTCACTTTCGTTCGGTATCCAGACTTCAGTTATTACGTTGAGCGTTCAGGCTCCGGTCAGTTTCGTTGGGTATCCAGACTCCGGTTTTTACGTTGAGCGTTCAGGCTCCGGTCAGTTTCGTTGGGTGTCCAGACTCCGGTTTTTACGTTGAATGTTCAGGCTCCTTTCAGTTTTGTTGGATATCCAGACTCCGGTTATTACGTTGAGCATTCAGGCTCCGGTCAGTTTCGTTGCGTATCCAGACTCCGGTTATTACGTTGAGAATTATGGCTCCGGTCTGTTTCGTTGGGTATCCAGACTCCGATTATTACATTGAGCGTTCAGGCTCCGGTCACTTTTGTTTGGTATCCAGACTTCAGTTATTACGTTGAGCGTTCAGGCTCCGGTCAATTTCGTTGGGTATCCAGACTCCGGTTTTTACGTTGAGCGTTCAGGCTCCTGTCAGTTTTGTTGGGTATCCAGACTTCAGTTATTACGTTGAGCGTTCAGACTCCGGTCAGTTTTGTTGCGTATCCAGACTCCGGTTATTACGTTCAGCGTTTAGGCTCCGGTAAGTTTCGTTGGGTATCCAGACTCCGGTTATTACGTTGAGCGTTCAGGCTCCGGTCAGTTTCGTTGGGTATCCAGACTCCGGTTATTACGTTGAGCATTCAGGCTTCGGTCAGTTTCGTTGGGTATCCAGACTCCGGTTATTACGTTGAGCGTTCAGGCTCCGGTCAGTTTCGTTGGGTATCCAGACTCCGGTTTTTACGTTGAGCGTTCAGGCTCCGGTCAATTTCGTTGGGTATCCAGACACCGGTTATTACATTGAGCGTTCAGGCTCCGGTCAGTTTCGTTGGGTATCCAGACTCCGGTTTTTACGTTGAGCGTCCAGGCTCTGGTCAGTTTTGGTGGGTATCCAGACTCCGGTTATTACGTTGAGCGTTCAGGCTCCGTTCAGTTTCGTTGGGTATCTAGACTCCGGTTATTACGTTGAGCGTTCAGGCTCCGGTCAGTTTCGTTTGGTATCCAGACTTCAGTTATTACGTTGAGCGTTCAGGCTCCGGTCAGTTTCGTTGGGTATCCAGACTCCGGTTTTTACGTTGAGCGTTCAGGCTCCGGTCAGTTTTGTTGGGTATCCAGACTCCGGTTACTATGTTGAGGGTTCAGGCTCCGATCAGTTTTGTTGGGTATCCAGACTTCGGTTGTTATGTTGAGCGTTCAGGCTCCGTTCAGTTTCGTAGGGTATCCAGACTCCGGTTATTACGTTGAGCGTTCAGGCTCCGGTCAGTTTCGTTGGGTATCCAGACTCTGGTTATTACGATTAGCATTCAGGCTCCGGTCAGTTTCGTTGGATATTCAGACTCCTTTTATTACGTTGAGCGTTCAAGCTCCGGTCAGTTTCGTTGCATATCCAAACTTCGGTTACTACGTTAACCGTTCAGGCTCCGGTCAGTTTCATTGGGTATCCAGACTCCGGTTTTTACGTTGAGCGTTCAGGCTCCGGTCAATTTTGGTGGGTATCCAGACTCCGGTTATTACGTTGAGCGTTCAGGCTCCGGTCAGTTTCATTGGTTATCCAAACTCCGGTTATTACGTTGAGCGTTCAGGCTCCGGTCAGTTTCGTTGGGTATCCAGACTTCGGTTATTACGTTGAGCATTCAAGCTCCGGTCAGTTTCGTTGGGTATCCAGACTCCGGTTATTACGTTGAGCGTTCATCTCCGGTCAGTTTCGTTGGGTATCCAGACTCCAGTTATTACGTTGAACGTTCAGGCTCCGGTCAGTTTCGTTGGGTGTCCAGACTCCGGTTATTACGTTGAGCGTTCAGGCTCCGGTCATTTTCGTTGCGCATCCAGACTCCAGTTATTACGTTGTGCGTTCAGGCTCCAGTCAGTTTCGTTGAGCAGACTCCGGTTATTACGTTGAGCGTTCAGGCTCCGTTCAGTTTCGTTGGGTATCCAGACTCCGGTTATTACGTTGAGCGTTCAGGCTCCGGTCAGTTTCGTTGTGTATCCAACTCTGGTTATTACGTTGAGCGTTCAGGCTCCGGTCAGTTTCGTTGGGTATCCAGACTTCCGTTTTTATGTTGAGCGTTCAGGCTCCGGTCACTTTCGTTCAGTTTTGTTGGGTATCCAGACTCCGGTTATTACGTTGAGCGTTCAGGCTCCGGTCAGTTTCGTTGTGTATCCAGACTCCGGTTATTACATTGAGCGTTCAGGCTCCGGTCACTTTCGTTCGGTATCCAGACTTCAGTTATTACGTTGAGCGTTCAGGCTCCGGTCAGTTTCGTGGGGTATCCAGACTCCGGTTTTTACGTTGAGCGTTCAGGCTCCGGTCAGTTTCGTTGGGTGTCCAGACTCCGGTTTTTACGTTGAGCGTTCAGGCTCCTTTCAGTTTTGTTGGATATCCAGACTCCGGTTATTACGTTGAGCATTCAGGCTCCGGTCAGTTTCGTTGCGTATCCAGACTCCGGTTATTACGTTGAGAATTATGGCTCCGGTCGGTTTCGTTGGGTATCCAGACTCCGATTATTACATTGAGCGTTCAGGCTCCGGTCACTTTTGTTTGGTATCCAGACTTCAGTTATTACGTTGAGCGTTCAGGCTCCGGTCAATTTCGTTGGGTATCCAGACTCCGGTTTTTACGTTGAGCGTTCAGGCTCCTGTCAGTTTTGTTGGGTATCCAGACTTCAGTTATTACGTTGAGCATTCAGACTCCGGTCAGTTTTGTTGCGTATCCAGACTCCGGTTATTACGTTCTGCGTTCAGGCTCCGGTAAGTTTCGTTGGGTATCCAGACTCCGGTTATTACGTTGATCGTTCAGGCTCCGGTCAGTTTCGTTGGGTATCCAGACTCCGGTTATTACGTTGAGCGTTCAGGCTCCGGTCAGTTTCGTTGGGTATCCAAACTCCGGTTATTACGTTGAGCGTTCAGGCTCCGGTCAGTTTCGTTGGGTATCCAGACTCCGGTTTTTACGTTGAGCGTTCAGGCTCTGGTCAATTTCGTTGGGTATCCAGACACCGGTTATTACATTGAGCGTTCAGGCTCCGGTCAGTTTCGTTGGGTATCCAGACCTCGGTTTTTACGTTGAGCGTCCAGGCTCTGGTCAGTTTTGGTGGGTATCCAGACTCCGGTTATTACGTTGAGCGTTCAGGCTCCGTTCAGTTTCGTTGGGTATCCAGACTCCGGTTATTACGTTGAGCGTTCAGGCTCCGGTCAGTTTCGTTTGGTATCCAGACTTCAGTTATTACATTGAGCGTTCAGGCTCCGGTCAGTTTCGTTGGGTATCCAGACTCCGGCTTTTACGTTGAGCGTTCAGGCTCCGGTCAGTTTTGTTGGGTATCCAGACTCCGGTTATTATGTTGAGGGTTCAGGCTCCGATCAGTTTTGTTGGGTATCCAGACTTCGGTTGTTATGTTGAGCGTTCAGGCTCCGTTCAGTTTCGTAGGGTATCCAGACTCCGGTTATTACGTTGAGCGTTCAGGCTCCGGTCAGTTTCGTTGGGTATCCAGACTCTGGTTATTACGTTTAGCATTCAGGCTCCGGTCAGTTTCGTTGGATATTCAGACTCCTTTTATTACGTTGAGCGTTCAGGCTCCGGTCAGTTTCGTTGCGTATCCAAACTTCGGTTACTACGTTAATCGTTCAGGCTCCGGTCAGTTTCATTGGGTATCAAGACTCCGGTTTTTACGTTGAGCGTTCAGGCTCCGGTCAGTTTTGTTGGGTATCCAGACTCCGGTTATTACGTTGAGCGTTCAGGCTCCGGTCAGTTTCATTGGTTATCCAAACTCCGGTTATTACGTTGAGCGTTCAGGCTCCGGTCAGTTTCGTTGGGTATCCAGACTTCGGTTATTACGTTGAGCATTCAAGCTCCGGTCAGTTTCGTTGGGTATCCAGACTCCGGTTATTACGTTGAGCGTTCATCTCCGGTCAGTTTCGTTGGGTATCCAGACTCCAGTTATTACGTTGAACGTTCAGGCTCCGGTCAGTTTCGTTGGGTGTCCAGACTCCGGTTATTACGTTGAGCGTTCAGGCTCCGGTCATTTTCATTGCGCATCCAGACTCCAGTTATTACGTTGTGCGTTCAGGCTCCAGTCAGTTTCGTTGAGCAGACTCCGGTTATTACGTTGAGCGTTCAGGCTCCGTTCAGTTTCGTTGGGTATCCAGACTCCGGTTTTTACGTTGAGCGTTCAGGCTCCGGTCAGTTTTGTTGGGTATCCAGACTCCGGTTACTATGTTGAGGGTTCAGGCTCCGATCAGTTTTGTTGGGTATCCAGACTTCGGTTGTTATGTTGAGCGTTCAGGCTCCGTTCAGTTTCGTAGGGTATCCAGACTCCGGTTATTACGTTGAGCGTTCAGGCTCCGGTCAGTTTCGTTGGGTATCCAGACTCTGGTTATTACGATTAGCATTCAGGCTCCGGTCAGTTTCGTTGGATATTCAGACTCCTTTTATTACGTTGAGCGTTCAAGCTCCGGTCAGTTTCGTTGCATATCCAAACTTCGGTTACTACGTTAACCGTTCAGGCTCCGGTCAGTTTCATTGGGTATCCAGACTCCGGTTTTTACGGTAAGCGTTCAGGCTCCGGTCAATTTTGGTGGGTATCCAGACTCCGGTTATTACGTTGAGCGTTCAGGCTCCGGTCAGTTTCATTGGTTATCCAAACTCCGGTTATTACGTTGAGCGTTCAGGCTCCGGTCAGTTTCGTTGGGTATCCAGACTTCGGTTATTACGTTGAGCATTCAAGCTCCGGTCAGTTTCGTTGGGTATCCAGACTCCGGTTATTACGTTGAGCGTTCATCTCCGGTCAGTTTCGTTGGGTATCCAGACTCCAGTTATTACGTTGAACGTTCAGGCTCCGGTCAGTTTCGTTGGGTGTCCAGACTCCGGTTATTACGTTGAGCGTTCAGGCTCCGGTCATTTTCGTTGCGCATCCAGACTCCAGTTATTACGTTGTGCGTTCAGGCTCCAGTCAGTTTCGTTGAGCAGACTCCGGTTATTACGTTGAGCGTTCAGGCTCCGTTCAGTTTCGTTGGGTATCCAGACTCCGGTTATTACGTTGAGCGTTCAGGCTCCGGTCAGTTTCGTTGTGTATCCAACTCCGGTTATTACGTTGAGCGTTCAGGCTCCGGTCAGTTTCGTTGGGTATCCAGACTTCCGTTTTTATGTTGAGCGTTCAGGCTCCGGTCACTTTCGTTCAGTTTTGTTGGGTATCCAGACTCCGGTTATTACGTTGAGCGTTCAGGCTCCGGTCAGTTTCGTTGTGTATCCAGACTCCGGTTATTACATTGAGCGTTCAGGCTCCGGTCACTTTCGTTCGGTATCCAGACTTCAGTTATTACGTTGAGCGTTCAGGCTCCGGTCAGTTTCGTGGGGTATCCAGACTCCGGTTTTTACGTTGAGCGTTCAGGCTCCGGTCAGTTTCGTTGGGTGTCCAGACTCCGGTTTTTACGTTGAGCGTTCAGGCTCCTTTCAGTTTTGTTGGATATCCAGACTCCGGTTATTACGTTGAGCATTCAGGCTCCGGTCAGTTTCGTTGCGTATCCAGACTCCGGTTATTACGTTGAGAATTATGGCTCCGGTCGGTTTCGTTGGGTATCCAGACTCCGATTATTACATTGAGCGTTCAGGCTCCGGTCACTTTTGTTTGGTATCCAGACATCAGTTATTACGTTGAGCGTTCAGGCTCCGGTCAATTTCGTTGGGTATCCAGACTCCGGTTTTTACGTTGAGCGTTCAGGCTCCTGTCAGTTTTGTTGGGTATCCAGACTTCAGTTATTACGTTGAGCGTTCAGACTCCGGTCAGTTTTGTTGCGTATCCAGACTCCGGTTATTACGTTCTGCGTTCAGGCTCCGGTAAGTTTCGTTGGGTATCCAGACTCCGGTTATTACGTTGATCGTTCAGGCTCCGGTCAGTTTCGTTGGGTATCCAGACTCCGGTTATTACGTTGAGCGTTCAGGCTCCGGTCAGTTTCGTTGGGTATCCAAACTCCGGTTATTACGTTGAGCGTTCAGGCTCCGGTCAGTTTCGTTGGGTATCCAGACTCCGGTTTTTACGTTGAGCGTTCAGGCTCTGGTCAATTTCGTTGGGTATCCAGACACCGGTTATTACATTGAGCGTTCAGGCTCCGGTCAGTTTCGTTGGGTATCCAGACCTCGGTTTTTACGTTGAGCGTCCAGGCTCTGGTCAGTTTTGGTGGGTATCCAGACTCCGGTTATTACGTTGAGCGTTCAGGCTCCGTTCAGTTTCGTTGGGTATCCAGACTCCGGTTATTACGTTGAGCGTTCAGGCTCCGGTCAGTTTCGTTTGGTATCCAGACTTCAGTTATTACATTGAGCGTTCAGGCTCCGGTCAGTTTCGTTGGGTATCCAGACTCCGGCTTTTACGTTGAGCGTTCAGGCTCCGGTCAGTTTTGTTGGGTATCCAGACTCCGGTTATTATGTTGAGGGTTCAGGCTCCGATCAGTTTTGTTGGGTATCCAGACTTCGGTTGTTATGTTGAGCGTTCAGGCTCCGTTCAGTTTCGTAGGGTATCCAGACTCCGGTTATTACGTTGAGCGTTCAGGCTCCGGTCAGTTTCGTTGGGTATCCAGACTCTGGTTATTACGTTTAGCATTCAGGCTCCGGTCAGTTTCGTTGGATATTCAGACTCCTTTTATTACGTTGAGCGTTCAGGCTCCGGTCAGTTTCGTTGCGTATCCAAACTTCGGTTACTACGTTAATCGTTCAGGCTCCGGTCAGTTTCATTGGGTATCAAGACTCCGGTTTTTACGTTGAGCGTTCAGGCTCCGGTCAGTTTTGTTGGGTATCCAGACTCCGGTTATTACGTTGAGCGTTCAGGCTCCGGTCAGTTTCATTGGTTATCCAAACTCCGGTTATTACGTTGAGCGTTCAGGCTCCGGTCAGTTTCGTTGGGTATCCAGACTTCGGTTATTACGTTGAGCATTCAAGCTCCGGTCAGTTTCGTTGGGTATCCAGACTCCGGTTATTACGTTGAGCGTTCATCTCCGGTCAGTTTCGTTGGGTATCCAGACTCCAGTTATTACGTTGAACGTTCAGGCTCCGGTCAGTTTCGTTGGGTGTCCAGACTCCGGTTATTACGTTGAGCGTTCAGGCTCCGGTCATTTTCATTGCGCATCCAGACTCCAGTTATTACGTTGTGCGTTCAGGCTCCAGTCAGTTTCGTTGAGCAGACTCCGGTTATTACGTTGAGCGTTCAGGCTCCGTTCAGTTTCGTTGGGTATCCAGACTCCGGTTATTACGTTGAGCGTTCAGGCTCCGGTCAGTTTCGTTGTGTATCCAACTCCGGTTATTACGTTGAGCGTTCAGGCTCCGGTCAGTTTCGTTGGGTATCCAGACTTCAGTTATTACGTTGAGCGTTCAGGCTCCGGTCAGTTTCGTTGGGTATCCAGACTCCGGCTTTTACGTTGAGCGTTCAGGCTCCGGTCAGTTTTGTTGGGTATCCAGACTCCGGTTATTATGTTGAGGGTTCAGGCTCCGATCAGTTTTGTTGGGTATCCAGACTTCGGTTGTTATGTTGAGCGTTCAGGCTCCGTTCAGTTTCGTAGGGTATCCAGACTCCGGTTATTACGTTGAGCGTTCAGGCTCCGGTCAGTTTCGTTGGGTATCCAGACTCTGGTTATTACGTTTAGCATTCAGGCTCCGGTCAGTTTCGTTGGATATTCAGACTCCTTTTATTACGTTGAGCGTTCAGGCTCCGGTCAGTTTCGTTGCGTATCCAAACTTCGGTTACTACGTTAATCGTTCAGGCTCCGGTCAGTTTCATTGGGTATCAAGACTCCGGTTTTTACGTTGAGCGTTCAGGCTCCGGTCAGTTTTGTTGGGTATCCAGACTCCGGTTATTACGTTGAGCGTTCAGGCTCCGGTCAGTTTCATTGGTTATCCAAACTCCGGTTATTACGTTGAGCGTTCAGGCTCCGGTCAGTTTCGTTGGGTATCCAGACTTCGGTTATTACGTTGAGCATTCAAGCTCCGGTCAGTTTCGTTGGGTATCCAGACTCCGGTTATTACGTTGAGCGTTCATCTCCGGTCAGTTTCGTTGGGTATCCAGACTCCAGTTATTACGTTGAACGTTCAGGCTCCGGTCAGTTTCGTTGGGTGTCCAGACTCCGGTTATTACGTTGAGCGTTCAGGCTCCGGTCATTTTCATTGCGCATCCAGACTCCAGTTATTACGTTGTGCGTTCAGGCTCCAGTCAGTTTCGTTGAGCAGACTCCGGTTATTACGTTGAGCGTTCAGGCTCCGTTCAGTTTCGTTGGGTATCCAGACTCCGGTTATTACGTTGAGCGTTCAGGCTCCGGTCAGTTTCGTTGTGTATCCAACTCCGGTTATTACGTTGAGCGTTCAGGCTCCGGTCAGTTTCGTTGGGTATCCAGACTTCAGTTATTACGTTGAGCGTTCAGGCTCCGGTCAGTTTCGTTGGGTATCCAGACTCCGGTTTTTACGTTGAGCGTTCAGGCTCCGGTCAGTTTCGTTGGGTGTCCAGACTCCGGTTTTTACGTTGAGCGTTCAGACTCCTTTCAGTTTTGTTTGGTATCCAGACTCCGGTTATTACGTTGAGCATTCAGGCTCTGGTCAGTTTCGTTGCGTATCCAGACTCCGGTTATTACGTTGAGAATTATGGCTCCGGTCAGTTTCGTTGGGTATCCAGACTCCGATTATTACATTGAGCGTTCAGGCTCCGGTCACTTTTGTTTGGTATCCAGACTTCAGTTATTACGTTGAGCGTTCAGGCTCCGGTCAGTTTCGTTGGGTATCCAGACTCCGGTTTTTACGTTGAGCGTTCAGGCTCCTGTCAGTTTTGTTGGGTATCCAGACTTCAGTTATTACGTTGAGCGTTCAGACTCCGGTCAGTTTTGTTGCGTATCCAGACTCCGGTTATTACGTTCAGCGTTCAGGCTCCGGTAAGTTTCGTTGGGTATCCAGACTCCGGTTATTACGTTGAGCGTTCAGGCTCCGGTCAGTTTCGTTGGGTATCCAGACTCCGGTTATTACGTTGAGCGTTCAGGCTCCGGTCAGTTTCGTTGGGTATCCAGACTCCGGTTATTACGTTGAGCGTTCAGGCTCCGGTCAGTTTCGTTGTGTATCTAGACTTCGGTTATTACGTTGGTCGTTCAGGCTCGGTCAGTTTCATTGTGTATCCAGACTCCGGTTTTTACGTTGAGTGTTCAGGCTCTGGTCAGTTTTGTTGGGTATCCAGACTCCGGTTATTATGTTGAGCGTTCAGGCTCCGGTCAGTTTCATTGGGTATCTAGACTCCGGTTATTACGTTGAGCGTTCAGGCTCCGGTCAGTTTAGTTGGGTATCCTAACTTCGGTTATTACTTTGAGCATTCAAGCTCCGGTCAGTTTCGTTGGGTAACCAGACTCCGGTTATTACGTTGAGCGTTCAGGTTCCGGTCAGTTTCGTTGGGTATCCAGACTCCGGTTATTACGTTGAACGTTCAGGCTCCGGTCATTTTCGTTGAGCATCCAGACTCCAGTTATTATGTTGTTCGTTCAGGCTCCGGTCAGTTTCGTTGAGTATCCAGACTCCGGTTATTACGTTGAGCGTTCATGCTCCGTTCAGTTTCGTTGGGTATCCAGACTCCGGTTATTACGTTAAGCGTTCAGGCTCCGGTCAGTTTCGTTGTGTATCCAGACTCCGGTTATTACATTGAGCGTTCAGGCAACGGTCAGTTTCGTTGGGTATCCAGACTCCAGTTTTTACGTTGAGCGTTTAGGCTCCAGTCAGTTTTGGTGGGTATCCAGACTCCGGTAATTACGTTGAGCGTTCAGGCTCCAGTAAGTTTCGTTGGGTATCCAGACTCCGGTTATTACGTTGAGCGTTCAGGCTCCGGTCAGTTTCGTTGGGTATTCAGACTCAGGTTATTACATTGAGCGTTCAGGCTCCGGTCAGTTTCGTTGGGTATCCAGACTCCGGTTATTACGTTGAGCGTTCAAACTCCGGTCAGTTTTGTTGGGTATCCAGACTCTGGTTATTACGTTGAGCGTTCAGGCTCCAGTTAGTTTCGTTTGTTATCCAGACTTCAGTTATTACGTTGAGCGTTCAGACTCCGGTCAGTTTTGTTGCGTATCCAGACTCCGGTTATTACGTTCAGCGTTCAGGCTCCGGTAAGTTTCGTTGGGTATCCAGACTCCGGTTATTACGTTGAGCGTTCAGGCTCCGGTCAGTTTCGTTGGGTATCCAGACTCCGGTTATTACGTTGAGCGTTCAGGCTCCGGTCAGTTTCGTTGGGTATCCAGACTCCGGTTATTACGTTGAGCGTTCAGGCTCCGGTCAGTTTCGTTGTGTATCTAGACTTCGGTTATTACGTTGGTCGTTCAGGCTCGGTCAGTTTCATTGTGTATCCAGACTCCGGTTTTTACGTTGAGCGTTCAGGCTCCAGTTTGTTTCGTTTGGTATCCAGACTTAAGTTATTACATTGAGCGTTCAGCCTCCGGTCAGTTTCATTGGGTATCCAGACTCCAGTTTTTACATTGAGCGTTCGGGCTCTGGTCAGTTTTGTTGGGTATCCAGACTCTGGTTTTTATATTGAGCGTTCAGACTCCGGTCAGTTTTGTTGCGTATCCAGACTCCGGTTATTACGTTCAGCGTTCAGGCTCCGGTAAGTTTAGTTGGGTATCCAGACTCCGGTTATTACGTTGAGCGTTCAGGCTCTGGTCAGTTTCGTTGGGTATCCAGACTCCGGTTATTACGTTGAGCGTTCAGGCTCCGGTCAGCTTCGTTGGGTATCCAGACTCCGGTTATTACGTTGAGCGTTCAGGCTCCGGTCAGTTTAGTTGCGTATCCAGACTTCGGTTACTACGTTGATCGTTCAGGCTCCGGTCAGTTTCATTGGGTATCCAGACTTCGGTTTTTACGTTGAGTGTTCAGGCTCTGGTCAGTTTTGTTAGGTATCCAGACTCCGGTTATTATGTTGAGCGTTCAGGCTCCGGTCAGTTTCATTGGGCATCCAGACTCCTGTTATTACGTTGAGCGTTCAGGCTCCGGTCAGTTTAGTTAGGTATCCTAACTTCGGTTTTTACTTTGAGCGTTCAAGCTCCGGTCAGTTTCGTTGGGTATCCAGACTCCGGTTATTACGTTGAGCGTTCAGGCTCCGGTCAGTTTCGTTGGTTATCCAGACTCCGGTTATTACGTTAAACGTTCAGGCTCCGGTCAGTTTTGTTGGGTGTCCAGACTCTGGTTATTACGTTGAGCATTCAGGCTCCGGTCATTTTCGTTGGGCATCCAGACTCCGATTATTACGTTGAGCGTTCAGGCTCCGTTCAGTTTCGTTGGGTATCCAGACTCCGGTTATTACGTTAAGCGTTCAGGCTCCGTTCAGTTTCGTTGTGTATCCAGACTCCGGTTATTACATTGAGCGTTCAGGCCCCGGTCAGTTTCGTTGGGTATCCAGACTCCGGTTTTTACGTTGAGCGTTCAGGATCCGGTCAGTTTTGGTGGGTATCCAGACTCCGGTTATTACGTTGAGCGTTCAGGCTCCAGTCAGTTTCGTTGGGTATCCAGACTCCGGTTATTACATTGAGCGTTCAGGCTCCGGTCAGTTTCGTTGGGTATTCAGACTTAGGTTATTACATTGAGCGTTCAGGCTCCGGTCAGTTTCGTTGGGTATCCAGACTCCGGTTATTACGTTGAGCGTTCAATCTTCGGTAATTTTTGTTGGGTATCCAGACTCTGGTTATTACGTTGAGCGTTCAGGCTCCAGTTAGTTTCGTTTGGTATCCAGACTTCAGTTATTACGTTGAGCGTTCAGGCTCCGGTCAATTTCGTTGGGTATCCAGACTCCAGTTTTTACATTGAGCGTTCGGGCTCTGGTCAGTTTTGTTGGGTATCCAGACTCTGGTTTTTACGTTGAGCGTTCAGACTCCGGTCAGTTTTGTTGCGTATCCAGACTCCGGTTATTACGTTCAGCGTTCAGGCTCCGGTAAGTTTCGTTGGGTATTCAGACTCCGGTTATTACGTTGAGCGTTCAGGCTCCGGTCAGTTTCGTTGGGTATCCAGACTCCGGTTATTATGTTGAGCGTTCAGGCTCCGGTCAGTTTCGTTGGGTATCCAGACTCCGGTTATTACGTTGAGCGTTCAGGCTCCGGTCAGTTTAGTTGCGTATCCAGACTTCGGTTACTACGTTGATCGTTCAGGCTCCGGTCAGTTTCATTGGGTATCCAGACTCCGGTTTTTACGTTGAGTGATCAGGCTCTGGTCAGTTTTGTTGGGTATCCAGACTCCGATTATTATGTTGAGCGTTCAGGCTCCGGCCAGTTTCATTGGGTATCCAGACTCCTGTTATTACGTTGAGCGTTCAGGCTCCGGTCAGTTTAGTTAGGTATCCTAACTTCGGTTTTTACTTTGAGCGTTCAAGCTCCGGTCAGTTTCGTTGGGTATCCAGACTCCGGTTATTAAGTTGAGCGTTCAGGCTCCGGTCAGTTTCGTTGGTTATCCAGACTCCGGTTATTACGTTAAACGTTCAGGCTCCGGTCAGTTTTGTTGGGTGTCCAGACTCCGGTTATTACGTTGAGCGTTCAGGCTCCGGTCATTTTCGTTAAGCATCCAGACTCCGGTTATTACGTTGAGCGTTCAGGCTCCGTTCAGTTTCGTTTGGTATCCAGACTCCGGTTATTGCGTTAGCGTTCAGGCTCCGGTCAGTTTCGTTGTGTATCCAGACTCCGGTTATTACATTGAGCGTTCAGGCCCCGGTCAGTTTCGTTGGGTATCCAGACTCCGGTTTTTACGTTGAGCGTTCAGGATCCGGTCAGTTTTGGTGGGTATCCAGACTCCGGTTATTACGTTGAGCGTTCAGGCTCCAGTCAGTTTCGTTGGGTATCCAGACTCCGGTTATTACATTGAGCGTTCAGGCTCCGGTCAGTTTCGTTGGGTATTCAGACTTAGGTTATTACATTGAGCGTTCAGGCTCCGGTCAGTTTCGTTGGGTATCCAGACTCCGGTTATTACGTTGAGCGTTCAATCTTCGGTAATTTTTGTTGGGTATCCAGACTCTGGTTATTACGTTGAGCGTTCAGGCTCCAGTTAGTTTCGTTTGGTATCCAGACTTCAGTTATTACGTTGAGCGTTCAGGCTCCGGTCAATTTCGTTGGGTATCCAGACTCCAGTTTTTACATTGAGCGTTCGGGCTCTGGTCAGTTTTGTTGGGTATCCAGACTCTGGTTTTTACGTTGAGCGTTCAGACTCCGGTCAGTTTTGTTGCGTATCCAGACTCCGGTTATTACGTTCAGCGTTCAGGCTCCGGTAAGTTTCGTTGGGTATTCAGACTCCGGTTATTACGTTGAGCGTTCAGGCTCCGGTCAGTTTCGTTGGGTATCCAGACTCCGGTTATTATGTTGAGCGTTCAGGCTCCGGTCAGTTTCGTTGGGTATCCAGACTCCGGTTATTACGTTGAGCGTTCAGGCTCCGGTCAGTTTAGTTGCGTATCCAGACTTCGGTTACTACGTTGATCGTTCAGGCTCCGGTCAGTTTCATTGGGTATCCAGACTCCGGTTTTTACGTTGAGTGATCAGGCTCTGGTCAGTTTTGTTGGGTATCCAGACTCCGATTATTATGTTGAGCGTTCAGGCTCCGGCCAGTTTCATTGGGTATCCAGACTCCTGTTATTACGTTGAGCGTTCAGGCTCCGGTCAGTTTAGTTAGGTATCCTAACTTCGGTTTTTACTTTGAGCGTTCAAGCTCCGGTCAGTTTCGTTGGGTATCCAGACTCCGGTTATTAAGTTGAGCGTTCAGGCTCCGGTCAGTTTCGTTGGTTATCCAGACTCCGGTTATTACGTTAAACGTTCAGGCTCCGGTCAGTTTTGTTGGGTGTCCAGACTCCGGTTATTACGTTGAGCGTTCAGGCTCCGGTCATTTTCGTTAAGCATCCAGACTCCGGTTATTACGTTGAGCGTTCAGGCTCCGTTCAGTTTCGTTTGGTATCCAGACTCCGGTTATTGCGTTAGCGTTCAGGCTCCGGTCAGTTTCGTTGTGTATCCAGACTCCGGTTATTACATTGAGCGTTCAGGCCCCGGTCAGTTTTGTTGGGTATCCAGACTCCGGTTTTTACGTTGAGCGTTCAGGATCCGGTCAGTTTTGGTGGGTATCCAGACTCCGGTTATTACGTTGAGCGTTCAGGCTCCAGTCAGTTTCGTTGGGTATCCAGACTCCGGTTATTACATTGAGCGTTCAGGCTCTGGTCAGTTTCGTTGGGTATTCAGACTTAGGTTATTACATTGAGCGTTCAGGCTCCGGTCAGTTTCGTTGGGTATCCAGACTCCGGTTATTACGTTGAGCGTTCAAACTTCGGTAATTTTTGTTGGGTATCCAGACTCTGGTTATTACGTTGAGCGTTCAGGCTCCATTTAGTTTCGTTTGGTATCTAGACTTCAGTTATTACGTTGAGCGTTCAGGCTCCGGTCAATTTCGTTGGGTATCCAGACTCCAGTTTTTACATTGAGCGTTCGGGCTCTGGTCAGTTTTGTTGGGTATCCAGACTCTGGTTTTTACGTTGAGCGTTCAGACTCCGGTCAGTTTTGTTGCGTATCCAGACTCCGGTTATTACGTTCAGCGTTCAGGCTCCGGTAAGTTTCGTTGGGTATCCAGACTCCGGTTATTACGTTGAGCGTTCAGGCTCCGGTCGGTTTCGTTGGGTATCCAGACTCCGGTTATTATGTTGAGCGTTCAGGCTCCGGTCAGTTTCGTTGGGTATCCAGACTCCGGTTATTACGTTGAGCGTTCAGGCTCCGGTCGGTTTAGTTGCGTATCTAGACTTCGGTTACTACGTTGATCGTTCAGGCTCCGGTCAGTTTCATTGGGTATCCAGACTCCGGTTTTTACGTTGAGTGTTCAGGCTCTGGTCAGTTTTGTTGGGTATCCAGACTCCGATTATTATGTTGAGCGTTCAGGCTCCGGTCAGTTTCATTGGGTATCCAGACTCCTGTTATTACGTTGAGCGTTCAGGCTCCGGTCAGTTTAGTTAGGTATCCTAACTTCGGTTTTTACTTTGAGCATTCAAGCTCCGGTCAGTTTCGTTGGGTATCCAGACTCCGGTTATTAAGTTAAGCGTTCAGGCTCCGGTCAGTTTCGTTGGTTATCCAGACTCCGGTTATTACGTTAAACGTTCAGGTTCCGGTCAGTTTTGTTGGGTGTCCAGACTCCGGTTATTACGTTGAGCGTTCAGGCTCCGTTCATTTTCGTTAAGCATCCAGACTCCGGTTATTACGTTGAGCGTTCAGGCTCCGTTCAGTTTCGTTGGGTATCCAGACTCCGGTTATTGCGTTAAGCGTTCAGGCTCCGGTCAGTTTCGTTGTGTATCCAGACTCCGGTTATTACATTGAGCGTTCAGGCCCCGGTCAGTTTCGTTGGGTATCCAGACTCCGGTTTTTACGTTGAGCGTTCAGGATCCGGTCAGTTTTGGTGGGTATCCAGACTCCGGTTATTACGTTGAGCGTTCAGGCTCCAGTCAGTTTCGTTGGGTATCCAGACTCCGGTTATTACATTGAGCGTTCAGGCTCCGGTCAGTTTCATTGGGTATTAAGACTTAGGTTATTACATTGAGCGTTCAGGCTCCGGTCAGTTTCGTTGGGTATCCAGACTCCGGTTATTACGTTGAGCGTTCAAACTTCGGTAATTTTTGTTGGGTATCCAGACTCTGGTTATTACGTTGAGCGTTCAGGCTCCATTTAGTTTCGTTTGGTATCCAGACTTCAGTTATTACGTTGAGCGTTCAGGCTCCGGTCAATTTCGTTGGGTATCCAGACTCCAGTTTTTACATTGAGCGTTCGGGCTCTGGTCAGTTTTGTTGGGTATCCAGACTCTGGTTTTTACGTTGAGCGTTCAGACTCCGGTCAGTTTTGTTGCGTATCCAGACTCCGGTTATTACGTTCAGCGTTCAGGCTCCGGTAAGTTTCGTTGGGTATCCAGACTCCGGTTATTACGTTGAGCGTTCAGGCTCCGGTCAGTTTCGTTGGGTATCCAGACTCCGGTTATTATGTTGAGCGTTCAGGCTCCGGTCAGTTTCGTTGGGTATCCAGACTCCGGTTATTACGTTGAGCGTTCAGGCTCCGGTCAGTTTCGTTGGTTATCCAGACTCCGGTTATTACGTTAAACGTTCAGGCTCCGGTCAGTTTTGTTGGGTGTCCAGACTCTGGTTATTACGTTGAGCGTTCAGGCTCCGGTCATTTTCGTTGGGCATCCAGACTCCGGTTATTACGTTGAGCGTTCAGGCTCCGTTCAGTTTCGTTGGGTATCCAGACTCCGGTTATTACGTTAAGCGTTCAGGCTCCGGTCAGTTTCGTTGTGTATCCAGACTCCGGTTATTACATTGAGCGTTCAGGCCCCGGTCAGTTTCGTTGGGTATCCAGACTCCGGTTTTTACGTTGAGCGTTCAGGATCCGGTCAGTTTTGGTGGGTATCCAGACTCCGGTTATTACGTTGAGCGTTCAGGCTCCAGTCAGTTTCGTTGGGTATCCAGACTCCGGTTTTTACATTGAGCGTTCAGGCTCCGGTCAGTTTCGTTGGGTATTAAGACTTAGGTTATTACATTGAGCGTTCAGGCTCCGGTCAGTTTCGTTGGGTATCCAGACTCCGGTTATTACGTTGAGCGTTCAAACTTCGGTAATTTTTGTTGGGTATCCAGACTCTGGTTATTACGTTGAGCATTCAGGCTCCAGTTAGTTTCGTTTGGTATCCAGACTTCAGTTATTACGTTGAGCGTTCAGGCTCCGGTCAATTTCGTTGGGTATCCAGACTCCAGTTTTTACATTGAGCGTTCGGGCTCTGGTCAATTTTGTTGGGTATCCAGACTCTGGTTTTTACGTTGAGCGTTCAGACTCCGGTCAGTTTTGTTGCGTATCCAGACTCCGGTTATTACGTTCAGCGTTCAGGCTCCGGTAAGTTTCGTTGGGTATTCAGACTCCGGTTATTACGTTGAGCGTTCAGGCTCCGGTCAGTTTCGTTGGGTATCCAGACTCCGGTTATTATGTTGAGCGTTCAGGCTCCGGTCAGTTTCGTTGGGTATCCAGACTCCGGTTATTACGTTGAGCGTTCAGGCTCCGGTCAGTTTAGTAGCGTATCCAGACTTCGGCTACTACGTTGATCGTTCAGGCTCCGGTCAGTTTCATTGGGTATCCAGACTCCGGTTTTTACGTTGAGTGTTCAGGCTCTGGTCAGTTTTGTTGGGTATCCAGACTCCGATTATTATGTTGAGCGTTCAGGCTCCGGCCAGTTTCATTGGGTATCCAGACTCCTGTTATTACGTTGAGCGTTCAGGCTCCGGTCAGTTTAGTTAGGTATCCTAACTTCGGTTTTTACTTTGAGCGTTCAAGCTCCGGTCAGTTTCGTTGGGTATCCAGACTCCGGTTATTAAGTTGAGCGTTCAGGCTCCGGTCAGTTTCGTTGGTTATCCAGACTCCGGTTATTACGTTAAACGTTCAGGCTCCGGTCAGTTTTGTTGGGTGTCCAGACTCCGGTTATTACGTTGAGCGTTCAGGCTCCGGTCATTTTCGTTAAGCATCCAGACTCCGGTTATTACGTTGAGCATTCAGGCTCCGTTCAGTTTCGTTTGGTATCCAGACTCCGGTTATTGCGTTAAGCGTTCAGGCTCCGGTCAGTTTCGTTGTGTATCCAGACTCCGGTTATTACATTGAGCGTTCAGGCCCCGGTCAGTTTCGTTGGGTATCCAGACTCCGGTTTTTACGTTGAGCGTTCAGGATCCGGTCAGTTTTGGTGGGTATCCAGACTCCGGTTATTACGTTGAGCGTTCAGGCTCCAGTCAGTTTCGTTGGGTATCCAGACTCCGGTTATTACATTGAGCGTTCAGGCTCCGGTCAGTTTCGTTGGGTATTCAGACTTAGGTTATTACATTGAGCGTTCAGGCTCCGGTCAGTTTCGTTGGGTATCCAGACTCCGGTTATTACGTTGAGCGTTCAAACTTCGGTAATTTTTGTTGGGTATCCAGACTCTGGTTATTACGTTGAGCGTTCAGGCTCCATTTAGTTTCGTTTGGTATCCAGACTTCAGTTATTACGTTGAGCGTTCAGGCTCCGGTCAATTTCGTTGGGTATCCAGACTCCAGTTTTTACATTGAGCGTTCGGGCTCTGGTCAGTTTTGTTGGGTATCCAGACTCTGGTTTTTACGTTGAGCGTTCAGACTCCGGTCAGTTTTGTTGCGTATCCAGACTCCGGTTATTACGTTCAGCGTTCAGGCTCCGGTAAGTTTCGTTGGGTATCCAGACTCCGGTTATTACGTTGAGCATTCAGGCTCCGGTCAGTTTCGTTGGGTATCCAGACTCCGGTTATTATGTTGAGCGTTCAGGCTCCGGTCAGTTTCGTTGGGTATCCAGACTCCGGTTACTACGTTGAGCGTTCAGGCTCCGGTCGGTTTAGTTGCGTATCTAGACTTCGGTTACTACGTTGATCGTTCAGGCTCCGGTCAGTTTCATTGGGTATCCAGACTCCGGTTTTTACGTTGAGTGTTCAGGCTCTGGTCAGTTTTGTTGGGTATCCAGACTCCGATTATTATGTTGAGCGTTCAGGCTCCGGTCAGTTTCATTGGGTATCCAGACTCCTGTTATTACGTTGAGCGTTCAGGCTCCGGTCAGTTTAGTTAGGTATCCTAACTTCGGTTTTTACTTTGAGCGTTCAAGCTCCGGTTAGTTTCGTTGGGTATCCAGACTCCGGTTATTAAGTTGAGCGTTCAGGCTCCGGTCAGTTTCGTTGGTTATCCAGACTCCGGTTATTACGTTAAACGTTCAGGCTCCGGTCAGTTTTGTTGGGTGTCCAGACTCCGGTTATTACGTTGAGCGTTCAGGCTCCGGTCATTTTCGTTAAGCATCCAGACTCCGGTTATTACGTTGAGCGTTCAGGCTCCGTTCAGTTTCGTTGGGTATCCAGACTCCGGTTATTGCGTTAAGCGTTCAGGCTCCGGTCAGTTTCGTTGTGTATCCAGACTCCGGTTATTACATTGAGCGTTCTGGCCCCGGTCAGTTTCGTTGGGTATCCAGACTCCGGTTTTTACGTTGAGCGTTCAGGATCCGGTCAGTTTTGGTGGGTATCCAGACTCCGGTTATTACGTTGAGCGTTCAGGCTCCAGTCAGTTTCGTTGGGTATCCAGACTCCGGTTATTACATTGAGCGTTCAGGCTCCGGTCAGTTTCGTTGGGTATTAAGACTTAGGTTATTACATTGAGCGTTCAGGCTCCGGTCAGTTTCGTTGGGTATCCAGACTCCGGTTATTACGTTGAGCGTTCAAACTTCGGTAATTTTTGTTGGGTATCCAGACTCTGGTTATTACGTTGAGCGTTCAGGCTCCATTTAGTTTCGTTTGGTATCCAGACTTCAGTTATTACGTTGAGCGTTCAGGCTCCGGTCAATTTCGTTGGGTATCCAGACTCCAGTTTTTACATTGAGCGTTCGGGCTCTGGTAAGTTTTGTTGGGTATCCAGACTCTGGTTTTTACGTTGAGCGTTCAGACTCCGGTCAGTTTTGTTGCGTATCCAGACTCCGGTTATTACGTTCAGCGTTCAGGCTCCGGTAAGTTTCATTGGGTATCCAGACTCCGGTTATTACGTTGAGCGTTCAGGCTCCGGTCAGTTTCGTTGGGTATCCAGACTCCGGTTATTATGTTGAGCGTTCAGGCTCCGGTCAGTTTCGTTGGGTATCCAGACTCCGGTTATTACGTTGAGCGTTCAGGCTTCGGTCGGTTTAGTTGCGTATCCAGACTTCGGTTACTACGTTGATCGTTCAGGCTCCGGTCAGTTTCATTGGGTATCCAGACTCCGGTTTTTACGTTGAGTGTTCAGGCTCTGGTCAGTTTTGTTGGGTATCCAGACTCCGATTATTATGTTGAGCGTTCAGGCTCCGGTCAGTTTCATTGGGTATCCAGACTCCTGTTATTACGTTGAGCGTTCAGGCTCCGGTCAGTTTAGTTAGGTATCCTAACTTCGGTTTTTACTTTGAGCGTTCAAGCTCCGGTCAGTTTCGTTGGGTATCCAGACTCCGGTTATTAAGTTGAGCGTTCAGGCTCCGGTCAGTTTCGTTGGTTATCCAGACTCCGGTTATTACGTTAAACGTTCAGGCTCCGGTCAGTTTTGTTGGGTGTCCAGACTCCGGTTATTACGTTGAGCCTTCAGGTTCCGGTCATTTTCGTTGAGCATCCAGACTCCAGTTATTATGTTGTTCGTTCAGGCTCCGGTCAGTTTCGTTGAGTATCCAGACTCCGGTTATTACGTTGAGCGTTCAGGCTCTGTTCAGTTTCGTTGGGTATCCAGACTCCGGTTATTACATTGAGCGTTCAGGGTCCGGTCAGTTTCGTTGGGTATCCAGACTCTGGTCAGTTTTGGTGGGTATCCAGACTCCGGTTATTACGTTGAGCGTTCATGCTCCGGTCAGTTTCGTTGGGTATCCAGACTCCGGTTATTACGTTGAGCGTTCATGTTCCGGTCAGTTTCGTTGGGTATCCAGACTCAGGTTATTACATTGAGCGTTCAAGCTCCGGTCAGTTTCGTTTGGTATCCAGACTTCAGTTATTACGTTGAGCGTTCAGGCTCCGGTCAGTTTCGTTGGGTATCCAGACTCCGGTTATTATGTTGAGGATTCAGGCTCCGGTCAGCTTTGTTGGGTATCCAGACTTCGGTTATTATGTTGAGCGTTCAGGCTCCATTCAGTTTCGTAGGGTATCCTGACTCCGGTTATTACGTTAAGCGTTCAGGCTCTGGTCAGTTTCGTTGGGTATCCAGACTCCGGTTATTACGTTGAGCGTTCAGGCTCTGGTCAGTTTCATTGGGTTTCCAGACTCCGGTTTTTACGTTGAGCGTTCAAGCTCCGGTCAGGTTCGTTGGGTATCCAGACTCCGGTTATTACGTATAGCATTCAAGCTCCGGTCAGTTTCGTTGGGTATCCAGACTCCGGTTATTACGTTAAGCGTTCAGGCTCCGGTCAGTTTCGTTGGGTATCCAGACTCCGGTTATTACATTGAGCGTTCAGGCTCCGGTCAGTTTTGTTGGGTATCCAGACTCCGGTTATTATGTTGAGGATTCAGGCTCCGGTCAGCTTTGTTGGGTATCCAGACTTCGGTTATTATGTTGAGCGTTCAGGCTCCGTTCAATTTTGTAGGGTATCCTGACTCCGGTTATTACGTTGATAGTTCAGGCTCCGGTCAGCTTCGTTGAGTATCCAGGCTCCGGTTATTATGTTGAGCGTTCAGGCTCCGGTCAGTTTCATTGGGTATCCAGACTCCTGTTATTACGTTGAGCGTTCAGGCTCCGGTCAGTTTAGTTAGGCATCCTAACTTCGGTTTTTTACTTTGAGCGTTCAAGCTCCGGTCAGTTTCGTTGGGTATCCAGACTCCGGTTATTACGTTGAGCATTCAGGCTCCGGTCAGTTTCGTTGGGTATCCAGACTATGGTTATTACGTTAAACGTTCAGGCTCCGGTCAGTTTTGTTGGGTGTCCAGACTCCGGTTATTACGTTGAGCGTTCAGGCTCCGGTCATTTTCGTTGAGCATCCAGACTCCAGTTATTATGTTGTTCGTTCAGGCTCCGGTCAGTTTCGTTGAGTATCCAGACTCCGGTTATTACGTTGAGCGTTCAGGCTTCGTTCATTTTCGTTGGGTATCCAGACTCCGGTTATTACGTTAAGCGTTCAGGCTCCGGTCAGTTTCGTTGTGTATCCAGACTCCGGTTATTACATTGAGCGTTCAGGGTCCGGTCAGTTTTGTTGGGTATCCAGACTCTGGTTTTTATGTTGAGCGTTCAGGCTCCGGTCAGTTTTGGCGGGTATCCAGACTCCGATTATTACGTTGAGCGTTCAGACTCCGGTCAGTTTCATTGAGTATCCAGACTCCGGTTATTACTTTGAGCGTTCATGCTCCGGTCAGTTTCGTTGGGTATCCAGACTCCGGTTATTACATTGAGCGTTCAAGCTCCGGTCAGTTTCGTTTGGTATCCAGACTTCAATTATTACGTTGAGCGTTCAGGCTCCGGTCAGTTTCGTTGGGTATCCAGACTCCGGTTTTTACGTTGAGCGTTCAGGCTCCGGTCAGTTTTGTTGGGTATCTAGACTCTGGTTTTTACGTTGAGCGTTCAGTCTCTGGTCAGTTTTGTTGGGTATCCAGACTCCGGTTATTACGTTAAGCGTTCAGGCTCTGGTCAGTTTCGTTGGGTATCCAGACTCCGGTTATTACGTTGAGCGTTCAGGCTCTGGTCAGTTTCTTTGGGTATCCAGACTCCGGTTTTTACGTTGAGCGTTCAGGCTCCGGTCAGTTTCGTTGGGTATCCAGACTCCGGTTATTACGTTGAGCGTTCAGGCTCCGGTCAGTTTTGTTGGGTATCCAGACTCCGGTTATTATGTTGAGGATTCAGGCTCTGGTCAGCTTTGTTGGGTATCCAGACTTCGGTAATTACGTTGATAGTTCAGGCTCCGGTCAGTTTCGTTGAGTATCCAGACTCCGGTTATTATGTTGAGCGTTAAGGCTCCTGTCAGTTTCATTGGGTATCCAGACTCCTGTTATTACGTTGAGCGTTCAGGCTCCGGTCAATTTAGTTAGGTATCCTAACTTCGGTTTTTACTTTGAGCGTTCAAGCTCCGGTCAGTTTCGTTGGGTATCCAGACTCCGGTTATCACGTTGAGCGTTCAGGCTCCGGTCAGTTTCGTTGGGTATCCAGACTCCGGTTATTACGTTAAACGTTCAGGCTCCGGTCAGTTTTGTTGGGTGTCCAGACTCCGGTTATTACGTTGAGCGTTCAGGCTCCGGTCATTTTCTTTGAGCATCCAGACTCTAGTTATTATGTTGTTCGTTCAGGCTCCGGTCAGTTTCGTTGAGTATCCAGACTCCGGTTATTACGTTGAGCGTTCAGGCTCCGTTCAGTTTCGTTGGGTATCGAGACTCCGGTTATTACGTTAAGCGTTCAGGCTCCGGTCAGTTTCGTTGTGTATCCAGACTCCGGTTATTACATTGAGCGTTCAGGGTCCGGTCAGTTTCGTTGGGTATCCAGACTCTGGTTTTTATGTTGAGCGTTCAGGCTCCGGTCAGTTTTGGTGGGTATCCAGACTCCGGTTATTACGTTGAGCGTTCAGGCTCCGGTCAGTTTCGTTGGGTATCCAGACTCCGGTTATTACGTTGAGCGTTCATGCTCCGGTCAGTTTCGTTGGGTATCCAGACTCCGGTTATTACATTGAGCGTTCAAGCTCCGGTCAGTTTCGTTTGGTATCCAGACTTCAATTATTACGTTGAGCGTTCAGGCTACGGTCAGTTTTGTTGGGTATCCAGACTCCGGTTTTTACGTTGAGCGTTCAGGCTCCGGTCAGTTTCGTTGGGTATACAGACTCCGGTTATTACGTTAACCGTTCAGGCTCCGGTCAGTTTCGTTGGGTATCCAGACTCCGGTTATTACATTGAGCGTTCAGGCTCCGGTCAGTTTTGTTGGGTATCCAGACTCCGGTTATTATGTTGAGGATTCAGGCTCCGGTCAGCTTTGTTGGGTATCCAGACTTCGGTTATTATGTTGAGCGTTCAGGCTCCGTTCAGTTTCGTAGGGTATCCAGATTCCGGTTATTACGTTGATAGTTCAGGCTCCGGTCATTTTCGTTGAGTATCCAGACTCCGGTTATTACGTTGAGCGTTCAGACTCCGTTCAGTTTCGTTGGGTATCCAGACTCCGGTTATTACATTAAGCGTTCAGGCTCCGGTCAGTTTCATTGGGTATCCATACTCCGGTTATTACGTTGAGCGTTCAGGCTCCGGTTAGTTTCGTTGGGTATCCATACTCCGGTTATTATGTTGAGCATTCAAACTCCGGTCAGTTTTGTTGGGTATCCAGACTCTGGTTATTACGTTGAGCGTTCAGGCTCCGGTCAGTTTCGTTTGGTATCAAGACTTCAGTTATTACGTTGAGCGTTCAGGGTCCGGTCAGTTTCGTTGGGTATTCAGACTCTGGTTTTTAAGTTGAGCGTTCAGGCTCCGGCCAGTTTTGGTGGGTATCCAGACTCCGGTTATTACGTTGAGCGTTCAGGCTCCGGTCAGTTTCGTTGGGTATCCAGACTCCGGTTATTACGTTGAGCGTTCATGCTCCGGTCAGTTTAGTTGGGTATCCAGACTCTGGTTATTATGTTGAGCGTTCAGGCTCCGGTCATTTTCGTTGGGTATCCAGACTCCGGTTATTACGTTGAGCGTTCAGGCTCCGGTCAATTTCGTTGGGTATCCAGACTCCAGTTTTTACGTTGAGCGTTCAAGCTCCGGACAGTTTTGTTGGGTATCCAGACTCTGGTTTTTACATTGAGCGTTCAGACTCCGGTCAGTTTTGTTGCGTATCCAGACTCCGGTTATTACGTTCAGCGTTCAGGCTCCGGTAAGTTTCGTTGGGTATCCAGACTCCGGTTATTACGTTGAGCGTTAAGGCTCCGGTCAGTTTAGTTGGGTATCCAAACTCTGGTTATTATGTTGAGCGTTCAGGCTCCGGTCAGTTTCGTTGGGTATCCAGACTCCGGTTATTACGTTGAGCGTTCAGGCTCCGGTCAGTTTCGTTGCGTATCCAAACTTCGGTTATTACATTGATCGTTCAGGCTCCGGTCAGTTTCATTGGGTATCCAGACTCCGGTTTTTACGTTGAGTGTTCAGGCTCTGGTCAGTTTTGTTGGGTATCCAGGCTCCGGTTATTATGTTGAGCGTTCAGGCTCCGGTCAGTTTCATTGGGTATCCAGACTCCGGTTATTACGTTGAGCGTTCAGGCTCCGGTCAATTTAGTTAGGTATCCTAACTTCGGTTATTACTTTGAGCGTTCAAGCTCAGGTCAGTTTCGTTGGGTATCTAGACTCCGGTTATTACGTTGAGCGTTCAGGCTCCGGTCAGTTTCGTTGGGTATCCAGACTCCGGTTATTACGTTAAACGTTCAGGCTCCGTTCAGTTTTGTTGGGTGTCCAGACTCCGGTTATTACGTTGAGCGTTCAGGCTCCAGTCATTTTCGTCGAGCATCCAGACTCCAGTTATTATGTTGTTCGTTCAGGCTCCGGTTAGTTTCGTTGAGTATCCAGACTCCTGTTATTACGTTGAGCGTTCAGGCTCCGGTCAGTTTAGTTAGGTATCCTAACTTCGGTTTTTACTTTGAGCGTTCAAGCTCCGGTCAGTTTCGTTGGGTATCCAGACTCCGGTTATTACGTTGAGCGTTCAGGCTCCGGTCAGTTTCGTTGGGTATCCAGACTCTGGTTATTACGTTAAACGTTCAGGCTCCGGTCAGTTTTGTTGGGTGTCCAGCCTCCGGTTATTACGATGAGCGTTCAGGCTCCGGTCATTTTCTTTGAGCATCCAGACTCCAGTTATTATGTTGTTCGTTCAGGCTCCGGTCAGTTTCGTTGAGTATCCAGACTCCGGTTATTATGTTGAGCGTTCAGGCTCCGTTCAGTTTCGTTGGGTATCCAGACTCCGGTTATTACGTTAAGCATTCAGGCTCCGGTCAGTTTCGTTGTGTATCCAGACTCCGGTTATTACATTGAGCGTTCAGGGTCCGGTCAGTTTCGTTGGGTATCCAGACTCTGGTTTTTATGTTGAGCGTTCAGGCTCCGGTCAGTTTTCTTGGGTATCCAGACTCCGGTTATTACGTTGAGCGTTCAGGCTCCGGTCAGTTTCGTTAGGTATCCAGACTCCGGTTATTACGTTGAGCGTTCATGCTCTGGTCAGTTTCGTTGGGTATCCAGACTCATGTTATTACATTGAGCGTTCAAGTTCCGGTCAGTTTCGTTTGGTATCCAGACTTCAGTTATTACGTTGAGCGTTCAAGCTCCGGTCAGTTTCGTTGGGTATCCAGACTCCGGTTTTTACGTTGAGCGTTCAGGCTCTGGTCAGTTTTGTTGGGTATCTAGACTCTGGTTTTTACGGTGAGCGTTCAGGCTCCGGTCAGTTTTGTTGGGTATCTAGACTCCGGTTATTACGTTAAGCATTCAGGCTCTGGTCAGTTTTGTAGGGTATCCAGACTCCGGTTATTACGTTGAGCGTTCAGGCTCTGGTCAGTTTCGTAGGGTATCCAGATTCCGATTTTTACGTTGAGCGTTCAGGCTCCGGTCAGTTTCGTTGGGTATCCAGACTCCGGTTATTACGTTGAGCGTTCAGGCTCCGGTCAGTTTCGTTGGGTATCCAGACTCCGGTTATTACGTTAAACGTTCAGGCTCCGGTCAGTTTGGTTGGGTGTCCGGACTCCGGTTATTACGTTGAGCGTTCAGGCTCCGGTCAATTTTGTTGGGTATCCAGACTCCGGTTATTATGTTGAGGATTCAGGCTCCGGTCAGCTTTGTTGGGTATCCAGACTTCGGTTATTATGTTGAGCGTTCAGTCTCCGTTCAATTTCGTAGGGTATCCTAACTCCGGTTATTACGTTGATAGTTCAGGCTCCGGTCAGCTTCGTTGAGTATCCAGACTCCGGTTATTATGTTGAGCGTTCAGGCTCCGGTCAGTTTCATTGGGTATCTAGACTCCTGTTATTACGTTGAGCGTTCAGGCTCCGGTCAGTTTAGTTAGGTATCCTAACTTCGGTTTTTTACTTTGAGCGTTCAAGCTCCGGTCAGTTTCGTTGGGTATCCAGACTCCGGTTATTACGTTGAGCGTTCAGGCTCCAGTCAGTTTCGTTGGGTATCCATACTATGGTTATTACGTTAAACGTTTAGGCTCCGGTCAGTTTTGTTGGGTGTCCAGACTCCGGTTATTACGTTGAGCGTTCAGGCTCCGGTCATTTTCGTTGAGCATCCAGACTTCAGTTATTATGTTGTTCGTTCAGGCTCCGGTCAGTTTCGTTGAGTATCCAGACTCCGGTTATTACGTTGAGCGCTCAGGCTCCGTTCAGTTTCGTTGGGTATCCAGACTCCGGTTATTACGTTAAGCGTTAAGGCTCCGACCAGTTTCTGTGTGTATCCAGACTCCGGTTATTACATTGAGCGTTCAGGGTCCGGTCAGTTTCGTTGGGTATCCAGACTCTGGTTTTTATGTTGAGCGTTCCGGCTCCGGTCAGTTTTGGTGGGTATCCAGACTCCAGTTATTAAGTTGAGCGTTCAGGCTCCGGTCAGTTTTGTTGGGTATCCAGACTCCGGTTTTTACGTTGAGCGTTCAGGCTCCGGTCAGTTTCGTTGGGTATCCAGACTCCGGTTTTTACGTTGAGCGTTCAGGCTCCGGTCAGTTTTGTTGGGTATCTAGACTCTGGTGTTTACGTTGAGCGTTCAGGCTCCGGTCAGTTTCGTTGGGTATCCAGACTCCGGTTTTTACGTTGAGCGTTCAGGCTCCGGTCAGTTTCGTTGGGTATCCAGACTCCGGTTATTACGTTGAGCGTTCAGGCTCCGGTCAGTTTCGTTGGGTATCCAGACTCCGGTTATTACGTTAACCGTTCAGGCTCCGGTCAGTTTCGTTGGGTATCCAGACTCCGGTTATTACATTGAGCGTTCAGGCTCCGGTCAGTTTTGTTGGGTATCCAGACTCCGGTTATTATGTTGAGGATTCAGGCTCCGGTCAGCTTTGTTGGGTTTCCAGACTTTGGTTATTATGTTGAGCGTTCAGGCTCCGTTCAGTTTTGTAGGGTATCCAGACTCCGGTTATTACGTTAAGCGTTCAGGCTCTGGTCAGTTTCGTTGGGTATCCAGACTCCGGTTATTACGTTGAGCGTTCAGGCTCTGGTCAGTTTCTTTGGGTATCCAGACTCCGGTTTTTACGTTGAGCGTTCAGGCTCCGGTCAGTTTCGTAGGGTATCCAGACTCCGGTTATTACGTTGAGCGTTCAGGCTCCGGTCAGTTTTGTTGGGTATTCAGACTCAGGTTATTACGTTGAGCGTTCAGGCTCCGGTCAGTTTCGTTGGGTATCCAGACTCCGGTTATTACGTTGAGCGTTCAAACTCCGGTCAGTTTTGTTGGGTATCCAGACTCTGGTTATTACGTTGAGCGTTCAGGCTCCGGTCAGTTTCGTTTGGTATCAAGACTTCAGTTGTTACGTTGAGCGTTCAGGCTCCGGTCAATTTCGTTGGGTATCCAGACTCCAGTTTTTACGTTGAGCGTTCAAGCTCCGGACAGCTTTGTTGGGTATGCAGACTCTGGTTTTTACGTTGAGCGTTCAGACTCCGGTCAGTTTTGTTGCGTATCCAGACTCCGGTTATTACGTTCAGCGTTCAGGCTCCGGTAAGTTTCGTTGGGTATCCAGACTCCGGTTATTACGTTGAGCGTTCAGGCTCCGGTCAGTTTAGTTGGGTATCCAGACTTGGTTATTATGTTGAGCGTTTAGGCTCCGGTCAGTTTCGTTGGGTATCCAAACTCCGGTTATTACGTTGAGCATTCAGGCTCCGGTCAGTTTCGTTGCGTATCCAAACTTCGGTTATTACGTTGATCGTTCAGGCTCCGGTCAGTTTCATTGGGTATCCAGACTCCGGTTTTTACGTTGAGTGTTCAGGCTCTAGTCAGTTTTGTTGGGTATCCAGGCTCCGGTTATTATGTTGAGCGTTCAGGCTCCGGTCAGTTTCATTGGGTATCCAGACTCCGGTTATTATGATGAGCGTTCAGGCTCCGGTCAGTTTAGTTAGGTATCCTAACTTCGGTTATTACTTTGAGCGTTCAAGCTCCGGTCAGTTTCGTTGGGTATCCAAACTCCGGTTATTACGTTGAGCGTTCAGGCTCCGGTCAGTTTCGTTGGGTATCCAGACTCCGGTTATTACGTTAAACGTTCAAGCTCCATTCAGTTTTGTTGGGTGTCCAGACTCCGGTTATTACGTTGAGCGTTCAGGCTCCGGTCATTTTCGTTGAGCATCCAGACTCCAGTTATTATGTTGTTCGTTCAGGCTCCGGTCAGTTTCGTTGAGTATCCAGACTCCGGTTATTACGTTGAGCGTTCAGGCTCCGTTCATTTTCTTTGAGCATCCAGACTCCAGTTATTATGTTGTTCGTTCAGGCTCCGGTCAGTGTCGTTGAGTATCCAGACTCCGGTTATTACGTTGAGCGTTCAGGCTCCGTTCAGTTTCGTTGGGTATCCAGACTCCGGTTATTACGTTAAGCGTTCAGGCTTCGGTCGGTTTAGTTGCGTATCCAGACTTCGGTTACTACGTTGATCGTTCAGGCTCCGGTCAGTTTCATTGGGTATCCAGACTCCGGTTTTTACGTTGAGTGTTCAGGCTCCGGTCAGTTTTGGTGGGTATCCAGACTCCGGTTATTACGTTGAGCGTTCAGGCTCCGGTCAGTTTCGTTGGGTATCCAGACTCCTGTTATTACGTTGAGCATTCATGCTCCGGTCAGTTTCGTTGGGTATCCAGACTCAGGTTATCACATTGAGCGTTCAAGCTCCGGTCAGTTTCGTTTGGTATCCAGACTTCAGTTATTACGTTGAGCGTTTAGGCTCCGGTCAGTTTCGTTGGGTATCCAGACTCCGGTTTTTACATTGAGCGTTCAGGCTCTGGTCAGTTTTGTTGGGTATCTAGACTCTGGTTTTTACGTTGTGCGTTCAGGCTCCGGTCAGTCTTGTTGTGTATCCAGACTCCGGTTATTACGTTAAGCATTCAGGCTCTGGTCAGTTTCGTTGGGTATCCAGACTCCGGTTATTACGTTGAGCGTTCAGGCTCTGGTCAGTTTCGTTGGGTATCCAGACTCCGGTTTTTACGTTGAGCGTTCAGGCTCCGGTCAGTTTCGTTGGGTATCCAGACTCCGGTTATTACGTTATGCGTTCAGGCTCCGGTCAGTTTCGTTGGGTATCCAGACTCCGGTTATTACGTTAAACGTTCAGGCTCCGGTCAGTTTGGTTGGGTATCCAGACTCCGATTATTACATTGAGCGTTCAGGCTCTGGTCACTTTTGTTTGGTATCCAGACTTCAGTTATTACGTTGAGCGTTCAGGCTCCGGTTAATTTTGTTGGGTATCCAGACTCCGGTTATTATGTTGAGGATTCAGGCTCCGGTCAGCTTTGTTGGGTATCCAGACTTCGGTTATTATGTTGAGGATTCAGGCTCCGTTCAGTTTCGTAGGGTATCCAGACTCCGGTTATTACGTTGATAGTTAAGGCTCTGGTCAGTTTCGTTGAGTATCCAGACTCCGGTTATTATGTTGAGCGTTCATGCTCCGATCAGTTTCATTGGGTATCCAGACTCCTGTTATTACGTTGAGCGTTCAGGCTCCGGTCAGTTTAGTTAGGTATCCTAACTTCGGTTTTTACTTTGAGCGCTCAAGCTCCGGTCAGTTTTGTTGGGTATCCAGACTCTGGTTATTACGTTGAGCGTTCAGGCTCCGGTCAGTTTCGTTGGGTATCCAGACTCCGGTTATTACGTTAAACGTTCAAGCTCCGGTCAGTTTTGTTGGATGTCCAGACTCCGGTTATTACGTTGAGCGTTCAGGCTCCGGTCATTTTCGTTGAGCATCCAGACTCTAGTTAATATGTTGTTCGTTCAGGCTCCGGTCAGTTTCGTTGAGTATCCAGACTCCGGTTATTACGTTGAGCGCTCAGGCTCCGTTCAGTTTCGTTGGGTATCCAGACTCCGGTTATTACGTTAAGCGTTAAGGCTCCGATCAGTTTCTGTGTGTATCCAGACTCCGGTTATTACATTGAGCGTTCAGGGTCCGGTCAGTTTCGTTGGGTATCCAGACTCTGGTTTTTATGTTGAGCGTTCCGACACCGGTCAGTTTTGGTGGGTATCTAGACTCCGGTTATTAAGTTGAGCGTTCCGGCTCCGGTCAGTTTCGTTGGGTATCCAGACTCCGGTTTTTATGTTGAGCGTTCAGGCTCCGGTCAGTTTCGTTGGGTATCCAGACTCAGGTTATTACATTGAGCGTTCAAGCTCCGGTCAGTTTCGTTTGGTATCCAGACTTCAGTTATTACGTTGAGCGTTCAGGCTCCGGTCAGTTTCGTTTGGTATCGAGACTCCGGTTTTTACGTTGAGCGTTCAGGCTCCGGTCAGTTTTGTTGGGTATCTAGACTTTGGTTTTTACATTGAGCGTTCAGGCTCCGGTCAGTTTTGTTGGGTATCCAGACTCCGGTTATTACGTTAAGTGTTCAGGCTCTGGTCAGTTTCGTTGGGTATCCAGACTCCGGTTTTTACGTTGAGCGTTCAGGCTCCGGTCAGTTTCGTTGGGTATCCAGACTCCGGTTATTACGTTGAGCGTTCAGGCTCCGGTAAGTTTTGTTGGGTATCCAGACTCCGGTTATTACGTTAACCGTTCAGGCTTCGGTCAGTTTCGTTGGGTATCCAGACTTCGGTTATTACATTGAGCGTTCAGGCTCCGGTCAGTTTTGTTGGGTATCCAGACTCCGGTTATTATGTTGAGGATTCAGGCTCCGGTCAGCTTTGTTGGGTATCCAGACTTCGGTTATTATGTTGAGTGTTCAGGCTCCGTTCAGTTTCGTAGGGTATCCAGACTCCGGTTATTACGTTAAGCGTTCAGGCTCTGGTAAGTTTCGTTGGGTATCCAGACTCCGGTTATTACGTTGAGCGTTCAGGCTCTGGTCAGTTTCGTTGGGTATCCAGACTCCAGTTTTTACGTTGAGCGTTCAGGCTCCGGTCAGTTTCGTTGGGTATCCAGACTCCGGTTATTACGTTGAGCGTTCAGGCTCCGGTCAGTTTCGTTGGGTATTCAGACTCAGGTTATTACGTTGAGCGTTCAGGCTCCGGTCAGTTTCGTTGGGTATCCAGACTCCGGTTATTACGTTGAGCGTTCAAACTCCGGTCAGTTTTGTTGGGTATCCAGACTCTGGTTATTACATTGAGCGTTCAGGCTCTGGTCAGTTTCGTTTGGTATCAAGACTTCACTTATTACGTTGAGCGTTCAGGCTCCGGTCAATTTCGTTGGGTATCCAGACTCCAGTTTTTACGTTGAGCGTTCAAGCTCCGGACAGTTT